>PVKC010014236.1:0-22310 GCA_004027635.1 Crocidura indochinensis
CCCCCACCCCTTTTAGGTGCCTTGGCTTGCAATATTGTTACTGAAGGAGTATGAAACATAAAGCTTTCCTTCCTTTCAATTCCAGTTCTTGTCCAGAGTGATCATTTTCAAGTATTATTGTCATGGTGGTTATTTGAGTTTATTTTTGCTGAAACACTTCTGAACCTTAGATCTAGGTTCTTCAGCTCAGGGGAATTTTTTTAGCTGTGACTTATTTAATTAGTTCTTCACAGAATTTTCTATTGTGTTCTACAGAGACTTCGATGATACTTACGTTGCTCCTCTTAACTTTATCTCATAATGTTCTCTTTGGTGCTCTTCATTTCTTTGTAGATTTTTTCCCCCATCTTCTTGTTTTCTAAATGTTTCCTACATCTTATCTAGAGCTCTTTGGTATTTTACTTAGCACTGTACTGCTACTCTCTTCTGCATTTTTTATATCACCAATCATATTCTGTATATCTAAAACTTCTTATTATGGCCTTCTCATTTAAATCATATTTTTATGTGCTTTGCTGACTAAACTGTGCCATAGTCTTGTTGCTGAGATAATTAAACATCCTTAAAATGGTGTCACTAATGCAACTCTCTGAAAGTGTGCTACTGATAGAATCTTCTGTGTTTTAACACATTGGGCTTGGTAATGTTTCTGCATATCTTCCCTATTGTGTTTGCTGTGTTCCTGCTGTGATGAGGGTAGATCTTTATAGTAAAATGCCCCTGTCCTCTAGATGTCAGGAGATTATGGAGGTGGCCTGCTGAGAAGATGGTGGCAGGCTTTTGTTGTGGAGAAGTCACTGTGAGGACTCAGCTAGAAGTAATTTACTCTCAGCTGTAATCTACTCCCAGAAGTAATCTACTTCTGGATAATAAAAAGGTCCTGGGATATCAGCGGGTAGGTAGATCAACCTCATCTGGGACGGTGGTTGGGTTGAAGAGCATACAGATGTTTGAGAGATGTTGATGCCTGAGAAGATTTAATTTCAGTTTTCAGGAGATTTACTTAGACTCAGTTTTCTTTTTCAGTAAAATAAAGATAATAGTGTAACCTATAGTGTAGCTTGGGGTCACATAAACTATTGTAAAATAATTAGAATGAGCCCTGATACAATCGTAGGTGATTAACATTTTGTTAGTATTTATTTACTAATAAAACTCTGTACTTTGCTTCTTGTTCTTTTAGCATTTTTTGAGTAATGTACTTTCTAATGACTCCAAGAGTACAGGCAATTGTGCTTAAACAACCTTAAACTCAATTCCTAAATAAAAACTTTTTTTCTGTGTCAGAATGTATAATATAGTAGTGAGGCACTTGTATTGCATGTTGCCATTCTAGATTTTATCCTTGGCACCACATATGGCTCCTTGAGTCACCAGGTAACCTCTGAGAACACACAGACAAAAGGATACTTTCCTTGGGGCCCAAAGTGATAGCATAGCGGTAGGACATTTGCTTTGCAGGCAGCTGACCTCAGAAAGACCCAGTTTCAATCCCGGGCATCCCATATGGTTCCCAGAGCCTGCCAGGAGCAGTTTCTGAGTGTAGAGCTAAGAGTAACCCGAGTACTGCCAGGTGTGGCCCAAAAACCAAAAGCCCCACCCCCCAAAAAAAAATCCTCGAAGCACACAGTCCTTTGTATTATTTAGCTATGTGAAAACTACTTGCATCACCCGTGGAGTTTAATAAAAAGTAGTGCACATGATCTTATCTTTTTTTTTTAATAATTCCTGGAATAAATGAATGAATCCTAGAACTCTCTCATGAAAGTGAACCAAGTACAGAGGAAGTGGAGTAAGAACTTTAGTTTAAGACTGCATCTGTCTATTTCTCTTAAAAGTCTTCCCAAAACTTTCTGAATTATTTTTTTATATTACTTAAAGTGTATAACTCTTATCAAGAGTACAGGTTAAAAAAATCTACTCTCTTAGTTTTTGTGCAAATACACTGTAGCTGAGAAATCAAAAACTGCCTCAATACTGTGAGATTGTGTGTAATCATCTTCTACATTAGATGCCAGAAATCTGAAGCAAGAGGCAGCTCTTCTGAATCAAGTGTTCATTAAACAAAGTGCTCATTCTTGGCATATGGTAGTTGTAAGCATGTGTGTCATTTCTTCCTGATTTAATCTTGATTTCTTGGATGTCTGAAGGGTTTTAAGAAATCATGGGGAAAATTCAAGCAAAGCACAGAAGGGAGTTTGTCCTGATTACAGTACTGAGTGGTGAGTCCTTTAAGAAATTCTCAGAAATATATCACTGAAAATTGACCTATTTCTAAGATAAATCTCCCAATGGAATTTGAAAAATGAAAGAACATTATGTGTAATCAAATGTATTTTTGGTTAATATATTTTGTGAAACAAAGAAGCTTTAACCCAATTTTTAATTTTAAAAGCATCTTTGCGAGCTTAAAAAATGTACAAATAAACATGAAAACAAAACAGGTTTCGAACTATCAGTAGAAATACTTTGCTTTCTCTTGTAAAATGTGATGGTAACATTTGAATTAAAAACTTAGAATTTAAATTTCATCAGCATCCACTATCAGGAACTTCAGAGTTAAAAACATACTTCTTGGGGTTGGAGAGATAGTTTAGGTGGTAAGGCAATTGTTTTGGAAGTAGAAAATCTGGGTTTGATCCCCAAATTCCCAGTTAGTCCCCTGATCCCTCCAAGATTGATCCGTAAACCCTGCTGGATGTATCTAAAAGCAAAATAGCAAATCCCTTATTTGTAATTTTTGAAACTTTTGAAATTTCTATGTAAATTATATTTTAATACAATTTAACTTTGAAGTTAGTTACCCTCAAATATATTTATTTTCTTCTCTATATTTTTTAATTTTTAATTTTAATATGTATCTTTATTTAAGCACCATGATTACAAGCATGTTTGCAGTTGTGTTTCAGCCATAAACAGAATAACTCCTTTTCTATATTTTTGGAGGGGACACAACTGGTGCTGCACAGGGCTTACACCTGTCTCTACACTCAGAAATCACTCCTGGCAGGCTCGGGGGGCTATATGGTATGCCAAGGATCGAATCTGGGACAACTGCATGCAAGGCTTAAAGGTATTTCTTGAGGGTAATGGCATTTATTGCTAACACATATTTCTCAATATTGTTAAATTAGTGTATGTTAAATTATATAGAGTGTAAACTTCGGATTCTACCCTTTAGCAGTGAAACAATAGCAGCAGAATAAATAAAACAGTTGAAAACAGTTAATAAAGTTAATATGGGAACATCTATTATAAAAAGGAATTTTTTTTTTGGTCAGTGTCACTCAGGTTTACTTCTGGCTCTAAGCTCAGAAATTACTCTTGGCAGTTTTGGGGGACCATGTGGAATGTCAGGGATTAAAACCAGTTTAGGTAGGTGCAAAGCAAATGTTCTAGCCACTATACTATTACTTCAGCCCTTTTTCTTAAACCTCAGAACAAGTATAATATCTATTAATAAATATAGATGCTTGATAAATTGGCGACATCTTGTTTTCTTCTGAGATGAATATTTGAAGAATTTGAGACAAATAATTTCCATTAAGTAATTGCATTGAAATTATTTTGTAGCTTCATAGGGCAAACATAATATTCTTTAATGTCATCCACAGAAAGACTTTAGAAAAGATTGAGCTTAGAAAATCTAAAATCGCTATAGTGCAGGCGGTGGAGTGCAGGGCAAAAGATTTTACATTTGAACCTGTTTCCTGAATTCAAGTTTCAGCTTGTTTCCTTAGATAAATTAATATCCTTGTTTCCTCTTATTCATGTAAACAGTAGTGGATTAAAATATAACTTTATATGGAAAATTTATAAACTTAATTTGTGAAATAGAGTAATTTTGAAGATGAATGTGCTCTAAAGAATGAATACGATGATCATGATGATTATGATTATGTTGGCAACAAAAACAGTTATTACTTTATTTAAATTCTTCATGATTATTTTATATTAAGAAACAAAAAAATAATTAAATACCATAAACCTGGTTATAACTTTCTTACCTTATACACAAAGCTCAGGTTGGATGAATTGGACAACTTGAACTGGTGAGTTTTACTTTGTTATATTTTAGTAGGACTAGATTAGATTATGCTGCATTATTATTATATATTTTATGGGAATAAACCATTGAATAAAGATTTCAGAAAATAGGAGTCAAGCTCAAATATACAATCATTGTGTTTATATAATTATGACATCTTTCTAGGCTGGAGGGACCTGTGAAAAGTTCTCTCTCCTTCCTTGAAATGAATGTGGGTGTAGCTTTTAATAAAAAATCCAATTCATGTGGCACATAGACTTATAACTGTTGAAGAAAAGAAATATGAGAATTATAAACTGGATTTACATATATTTATGGAGAGAAATCTATAACCAACATGAATTACCTTTGACTTTATCTCCTATAAGAAAATAATTCAGTTGGTTGGCAAAGTTAACATTGGAGAAACTTAACATGTTATTCTAATGTATTTAATGTGTCCTCATTATTGTGAAATTTTAGTTTTTTATTTGCTCAAAATGTCTTCCTTTAAGATGTTTTCCAATAGTTGACCATATTCTAAAATTGTTGTTATTTATGCAGCCTAAATGTTTAAGTTGGGTATCAAGTACATATGCACTGTAAATTTTATATACATTTTTACTATAATTCCCTTGAAGAGAGACCAATTATTTTTCTGTTGAATTTTTCTTATCTAACACAGTTCTGGACAACAAAAGTACTCTTCTGCTTTTAGAATATGTGAGCTATATAAATTATTATAAGGTCCTAATAATTTTTTAACTTCAAACTTTGACTTCAAATAGCCTGCTTTTGCTTACACCAAATGAGAAAACGCTTCAGATTCTCTGGTGTAGGTGCTTTAAGACCAACTATTTCCTCTATTAATTTTAAATGAACATTTAAGGAAGAAACAGAAAAAGGATATAACTTGTAACAAAAAATAAACATTATGTAAGAAGTATTTGTGGTACATTGCTAACTTTCTAATATCAACTTGCTTTGCTAGACAAAATTAAGTGTAAGCTAGAAGAAGAATAATCACAAGATAATTTCACTTATAGTTGGTATTTAGAATAACTGGATAATGGGAAATATCTATATTAAAGGGGAAATATCTATATTACCCTTTACCTCAGATGTAGGGAGAATAAAGAAATAGAGTGAGAGTGAGGGCAAAGAAAGTCATGAAAAATAACAGAATTATGGGTCCAGGGGCACAAGTTCATCTGTGATGTTAAAGAGTAGACCTAAATATCTAAACCACCAAGTTAGCAAATTATCATACCAAAACTTAAATAAGTGAACTTAAGTAGATTTCTGTTAAATGACAGGCTGGGGATTGGGATTTGGGGGACATGAGGGAACTGAGAACATTGATAACAGAAAGTTGACATTAGTGGTGGGATTGATGTTGAGACAATTATATGTCTAGAACTCAAATATGAATAACATTGTAAATCAGGATGATTTAATAAACAAAAATCTAAACAATTATTGTTTATTATTTTAAAGGGGCCTACCAAGCAGTGTGTAGGAGACTCAAGGCAGGCCAACAATCTTAGTCAATAATTCCATGCAAGGACCCAATAATACAATGCTGCTGGGCCCTTTGGTGGCAGAGTTATCTAGGGTATCAATGGGGTGGTGCTTGAGGTTTTCCAAAGTTGTACCCAGTGGTTCCTGGGGGACCATATGTTGTGGGAATCAAATTGGGCAAGGGATATGATTGGCATAATGCCTATTGCTGTACTATCTGGCTACCAATTTTAAGTGATTAAGCAGAAAAGAAAAATCTCTGATCATTAAAGGTAACAAAAGATGTTAAACTTTTCAGAAACATACAACTATGTTATATATAACTCAGCTGTGTTAGCACAACAATACAATAATTTGTTTCTCTATATTAAATACAGCTCTTCACTTTTTGTTTTATCTGCTCAGCTCTGCAGCTCACAAAGAAAATATGGATTTAAATGTCTTTGTTCTCCTTCCTCTGTAATTTATAGAAGCAGCTTGTTTATTTTCTATTTATTTAAGAAAACAATTTTGGGGGTCCTAATACCTCATACATAGAGGGAACCTATACTCAAACACTGAGCTACAATCTTTGACCCTAAACCTTCCCCCCCCAAAAAAAATAAGAGAAAGAATGATATAATTAGCAGAAATAGAACATGTCTCTAATTTCTATGACACTCTGCTCTTTTTGTGATAGATTAAAATTTCTCTCTTTACATCACATAATTTGCATTGACCTAGAAAGGGATTAGAATTTCTAAGGCAGTATGATCCTTCATAAAGAAATAAAGATCTATATAAATAATAAAATCTTAAAGCAACAAACTAGGAATGAAGAGCTTTAAAATGTTTACCTTTACTAATTCTATGCCTGAGAAGCTCTGTTAAAGAAATAAATAATTCAAAGATTTATGCTGACAAACATCACTGCTAAATTTAGTACCAAAAGAAAATCCATTAACTACTCAAAAACATAGACTGGAAAATAAAACATAACATGTATGAGAAAATATATATAAAATATATGTAATATAAAATGTTTATGTAGAGAAAGTTTATAAATATGTTAGACAATGGGCACAAAATAATATTATATAAACAATTCAAGACACAAAAATTGATATGTATGTACAAACATATAGCATCCATAAAATTTGTCTTGAAATGCTTTCTTGGTTATGACACAGAAACCTCTGGCAACAAGAATAAATATAGACCAGTGAGAAAGCATCAAATGTCACATTTAGAAGCTTCTTTACAAGCAATAAAATGAAGGAATTTTATGAAATTGAAAAAATATTTGCAAAACAATAATCTGAGGAGGATTTAGTGACAAAATATATATATATAAAATACCAAGAGCAAGATGAGCAAAGGACAGACTGTTCTCCAAAGAGGACATCCAAATGTCCAACAAAGACGTGAAAAGTTAGTCACACAATATTTAAATCAAAGAAATGTAAATCAAAAGCACATAAATGATTACCTCACACCTATAGTGATAACTTATCAGAAAAGTAAATGGTGTTGAAGAAATGGACAAGAGAGAATCCTCAAACTACGTGGTTGGGAATGAAGACATATGATGCAACCATTATGTGATGCAATGTGTGACATCCTCAAAAAATTTAAGATTAGAACTATTATAAGATCAAACAATCTCAGATCTTGGTATTTATTTATAAAATAAATAATTTTATAAATATAACATATATTATTTATATATTATATAACATGTATAATATATAATGTTATATATTTTATATATAATATATTATATTCATATATAAATATAAATGCATTATTTATAAAAACTTTGGGGTGGAAATATTTAAATGTTTAGTAAATTAATAAGGAAAATGTATCATAAATAATTATACATATATATGAATAAATGAGGAATTATTATTCAATAGTATAGATCTTAAGTTGTGTAAGTACAAAAACTTATGGGGATTTTGTGTATAATATTGTTCTTGAGTTTAATAATGTGCTGGAAAATTAAGCATTTGAGAAGTTACAATCTTACATTATACATTTTCTTTTCACAATTAAAATTAATTTAATTTTGTAATGCATAAAATTGCTACTATGGCATGACAAATGTGGTTGATATTAAGTAGACAATGCTGGATTAATATTTGAATATCTCAAACATTCACATTTGCCAAATTAGTCGAATAAAGAAGAGATTTGATTATTTCATTATAAAACCAAATGAATTTGATAAAATAATGTATATATTTTAAATGAAATTTTCAGTTATTTAGAAATATACAGAAAATTTCTCTGAAAAGAATATTTATAAACACAAGTAAAAAAAGCACTTGTTCGATTAAATGTAACACGTAAGACATCGCATTTTAAGTCTCATGAGATTATGGGAATATCTTATCACTAAAATAAGTACTAAAAGAAATACTCAGATTGTTGATTGATTTTTAAAAACTGCTACTTTAAGTAAAATGTTGTATAATGGAGGCAGGTCCTTAACAAAGGTTCTTTCATTTCAACAAGAACTGAATTATTTTTCTTATCAAAGGATAGAAAATGTTGTTAAATTAATGAAGTTATTCAAAGAATTGCTGTGCTTCTTTTAACATTATATTGGCAGCTATAATGCTATAATGCAGAAAAAGGAAATTCTTATTATACTTTCAATTTTGTTGTCTTCAGGGGCCAGAATGATAGTACAGCAGTAGGGCATTTGCCTTGTATGTGGATGACTGTGGTTAATTGCATGTGTGTTAATTCCCTAGCATCCAATGCGGTCCCCCGAGCCTACCAAGAGCGATTTCTGAGCACAGAGCCAGGAGTAACTCCTGAGCACCTCCAGGTGTGGCTCCAAAACAAACAAAAAAATAACAACAAAAATTTGTTATCTTCCATGAGCTTGGTTTTTATGCATTTTTTCTATTTTGATTTATTTTTAACCCTTTAATTTATGTTTTTTTCTAGTAGAGCATTGTTATAAAAATGTTAAAATTTATGATATTGAAGTAACAGTGAGTTCTCTTGTGTCTCACTTATAATACTAGTAATCTTAGATATTTATTCATATTGTTCAGTATCTCAGGAGATTTCTGCTTTCTGCTATTTCCCAGAGTATGAATATAGTGTAATTTAGGTTTTAATTTTATTTTAGATGCTAGTAGTGCCCTTTTATATTTTTGGCAATGTTTATGCAGTTTCTATATAAATTCCTTTACAAATTATCTTATGGTCTTATAGTTTTATATGCACAAGTAACTGCTAGAGAATTAGTATACATTTAATTTATAGGTAGTTTTACAAATTTCTTAAGTGATTTTATGGTTACATTAAAACATTTTGAAAATTTGAATTGTCCTATATCATTGCCAATATATCATCATTGCATGCAATTCTTTTCAAATGAATCAGGGTGGTTAGTACCATTTTATTCACTTAGAAATTGCTAGCATCTGTATGGATATATATCTTATGTGGAAGGTTTTTCCAAGTTAATTGCATCTTCATAGCAATTTTGACTGTTGTTTTCTTACTAATTTTGATTAAATGTATTTTACTATAATTGTTTAATTTATCTGGGTTATATATCATTTTTATTTTCTTATGATATGTTACTTTTATTTTTTTTAACAATTAAAAAAATAAACATCTCTCAACAATTTTGCTTACATTATTAGGAGTAGCCAGTAAGACTTTATAATAGACTGATTTATAAAAATTTATAATATAAATGTTTTATAATATAATATAATTAATTTATGAAGATTTATATTCTCAATCAAAATTAATATATTTGCAATGTTTTAAATAGGATTTTCCTGTTAGGAGTCATTTGCATGACTATTAATTTTCTACGGCATATATAATGGATAAGTTATATCATATTATATGTAATACAATATAATTATGTTATGATACCAGACATGTTATTTTATATTTTATAGTAATAGATAATGTAATTATAGCATAATAATTATGTAGCATCATATGTAATGTATTATATAAATGCAATAATTTTATAATATATAATATAACTATATAATATTGCTGTGCTTATTATATATATTATATATAATTATATATACAATTCTATAATATATTAACATATAATATATTATATAGTGATATAATATAATTATAATAAGTAGATACATAATGAACCATATAAGCCACAATGGAATGTACTAGAGAGAACCCAGAGGGCAATGACAAATTTTTTACTAATTAATGCTTAGTAGTCACTTTTATCTATTTTCAAATGTTGCTACATTTTTCCGACAACAAAATTCACTTCTTTTATCCTGCCTCCAACATGAGTATAAATGCCTAAAACTTGTTCACACACACATATACACACATACACAAACACACACACACAAATACATATGGCTTACTTTTGGCTTTTTTGTTTGTTCAGGAATCATTCCTGGTGATGCTTGGGGATCATGTGCAGTTCAAGGGACTGCTGCGTACAAGACAAATAAATGTACTCTCTTTCTAATTTCTAATTTCTGTAGTAATCATACTTTATTTCATTAGGGTAAATGGCATTCAGCAGAAAACATGTTGTTTTTGGTAATCATTTTGGGGCCTTTTTTTAACTAACTGATTCATGTACTTCAGGTGACAGCTTGAAAGAAGACAACAAGATATCATCCTATATTCTAGAACTCACCAGAATTATTCAAAGTAGCCAAAATCCTAAACAGTTTAGGTGTTTCCAGTGGAAATCCCAATAAAGATTTTAATTTAATGCTATCTAATTTTCTGTCTTCTACCCCTAAGCCACTTTGTATATTTTTTTTCATGTGAAATGATATGAAATACCTCTAGACTCTAGAATCTGCATATATATGAACATTATTTTCCAAACTTTCTTCTGTTTCTTCTGTGACTAATACACTATCTAGAAAATAATACAAAACAAAAAATCAAATATTTCAAAATCTTTCAATATATAAATTCTGGACTGTAGGTTAAAGTATTGATCTCATAACATTACTAAATTAAAGTGGGATAACCTAAATGAAAATAACTAAATGATAAACGCATTTATTATTATCATATCAATTTAACATACAGTAAAATTATATATAATTTTATATATTAACCTGGCAGGCACGGGGACCATATGGGACACCGGGGTTCGAACCAACAACCTTAGGTCCTGGATTGGCTGTTTGCAAGGCAAACGCTGCTGTGTTATCTCTCCAACCCCAATTTTATATTATTAACCTTAGAAAATACTGACACAAATACTGACATGTAAACATGGTACTAGATATAATTCACTATTTTAGTTTTATTTTAAATGTTTCCAGTAGTGTTTTGTAATTTTTGTAAAATTTTTGTTACTTTATAGCAATTTGTTACTTAATAGCTTCCATTCTGTAGAGAGAATATAAAATAACTAGTAGAGATAAAGAACTGTAATATTTAATTAATTTTTAATTTAGGCACTGTAATTTACAAAGGTTTTCATGGTTTTAGGCATACAATTTTTTAACATTTATCCTATCACTGGTGTAAAGTTCCTTTCAACACTGTTTTATTACCCTGCTTATTTTCTTGACATGTATCTTGGTAGTTTAGTTAATGTAGTTGGATCACATATTTTCAGTTTTACTGATTCTATGACTCAAATTTACTGTTAAATAATTTCTTCATTGCCAGTGTGTCTGAGGTCACTGCCACCTATCCATGTTATCTTCTGTTTGCCTCCTCCTTCTTTCCCTAACCTTATGGGGGAAAGTTTTATTACCTAGACTCAGTTCTATATTCCAGGCAATATAGAGAATTTTAAAAGTGCCAAAGCTCATAAATAGAAAAAATTCTGTACATTTATTGAACGTGTGAAGAAACCTGTATTTCTTCATACTTTTGTTAAATGTCAAACAACTTACACTTACCGAGTAGTTTCAAAGACTAAGGAGTCACTACATAACATTTAGTGAAAATGCAATGTATAGGAATATTAATTTATGAACAGAGATCATACTTCAAGGAATCAATTATTTGCAGAAATCCCCTTCCTAGCCAATTATTATCATTTATTAATTAAAATTGATAGTTATATAAATTATTATACTACCTAAAGATCTTGCTGACACACTGGAAAACATAAATACTATTGGTTTAAAATTGTCAGAATTATGATGCAAGGTAGTTGAACAAAGATTTATAAACACTATTTTAGACATTAAGTGCTTGTCTGTATCTTCTGAGAAATACTTGACAAGATGCCATTGGCCATTCAAAAGATTTATAGGTAGGTTGCCCTGTGAAGACTTCCAGAAGGGCTTCATGATAACCAAAATAATATCTGACTGTAATGCATCTGGAGAAAAGGGAAGAAGTAAGGAAGGTTTCAGACTTCAATAAATTTAATGAATGTCTTGGCAAGGCTAATGCAAAGTCTTCATGCCAAAGTAATATGTCAGTGAGGAACAGCAAATCTCACAGGAATGGATCTTCTATAAGTCCTGTGAGTCATTCATTGGATGTAGAAACTTATCCTTGGCCAATATCATAGTGTGTAAAATAAAGAGAAGGGAAAAAAAGAGAGGAGAGAAAGAAAAAGAGAGAAATAAGGAAATTGAGGAATGAGACAGAAAAGAAGGGAAGTGAAGAAAGAATGAAAGAACAAAAAAGATGGAAAAAGGAAAAAGAAGAAAGAATAAAATAAAGAAAGAAGAAAAACGAAAGCAGAAAGAAAGAACAAAAGATAGAGAGAAAGAAAGAAAGACAAAAGAAAGGCTCACTTTTGAGATTAGATACATGACAATTGTTCGCTTTTACTGTTGTCAATTCAGATACAGAAGTCCTTGCTACACAATCAGAAAAATAAAAGAAACCAAAAGCATTTAAATTGGACAGAAATTAGACTATTACTATTTGCAGATGAAATGTTAAAATACATTAAAGACTCCACAATAAAAGCTAAACAAAACAAAGCAAAAGTTCAAATCAACATTATGTCTAACAACAGACAAGTGAATCATACAGATGTGGTACATATACACAATGGAATACTACATAGCTGTAAGAAATGATGCAGTCATGCAATTTGCAGCAACATGGATTGAACTAGAAATTATTTTGTTAAATGAAGTATGCCAGAAGAAGGATGAATACAAGATGATATCATTTAGGTATGGTATTTACAATACAGAATAAAAAATTCAATGATTTATGGGGGCTTGTGGGGTTATTAAGAATACTCAAGTATTATGAGGATAAGAAAGAAATTGAATGGGAGAGAGAAAGACACGTGAAATGACGGAGATGAACTAAATTGTCTCAGGTGCATTGTTGGTGTTCAGAAAGGACAGAACTAAGTATCCAACACAGAGTCAACAGTGATGAAACCATGAGATCCAAACTTTAACAAACTAACTTTAAAAAGTGGCTGTTATGTTGGTAGTCTGGAGTGGGTGATGGTGTCATGGGATGGACTCTGGGGAATATTGGTGGAAGGAGATTGATACTGGTGTTGGGTGGTGGGATTGATCCTAAAACATTGTATGCCTATAACTGAACTATGAATAATGTTGTAACTCACAATGATTCAAATAGAAAAATTATTAGGAGTTTTTAATCAGTATGCAAAGCAATAAGATACAAGACCACTATCTCATAATTCCCCGCATTTCATATGTAAACTGCAAAATAAAAAAGGTTAGTAAAAAAGAAAATATTAGATTTCAAAAGTAAATTGTCTCAAAATTTCTTTTCTAGGAGAGTCTTTATGTCTTCAGCACTATATTATTGTTATCTTTAGAGAAGTTTTCTGTTTCTTCTTTTTGTAGAATTAAGTAAAAGCACTTCTTTGAAGTTTGATAGATCTCACAAGTGAAAACTCTGGACCAAGGCTTTCATTCTTGAGGAGATTCTTAAGTATTGTTGTAATTTCCTTACTTATACTTGTCCTGTTTAAGTTTTCTACTTCTTGTCATACACTGGTATATTAATTCCAAGAATATCTTCATTTCTTTTATGTTCTCTAGCTTAATATCATAGGCAATTTCATTAACTTTGTGATTTCTTTTGTTTTCTTTTGTTCTTTTTTTTTGGTACTCTCTTCTCTTTCAACTATGACTTGATATATTTTGGAGTTTTTTTTTCTTTTCTCCTTGAAATCTTGCCAAATGTTTATCTATCTTGTTTATTCACTTGAAGAACTCAGTTCAGGTTTGATTCCCTGCATCAAATACAGTGATTACCAAGAGCTTGAATTACTCAAGATCTTTGAGCACACTGCTAGGTGTGGCCCAAAACACTAATAAGTATCTGAACACAATTATAAAATGGGCAATTATGAGGAAAAAGTTGATAAACATATTTTATGACTTTAAATTATACCACAAAACTATGCTAACCAAAACCTATTTTTGTTATCATTATTGTCTAAATTAGGAGATATTGTTTTTATTTGCATTTATTTCATAGTAAGTACTGATGAATATTTTTTAAATTCCTCCTAGTTGTCAATATTATTCTGTTCAGGGAAGTACATCTTCATTTCTCCTTACCATTTTAATGGAATTACTTAGCCCTGAGATCTGAAACCTTGAGTCCAGTGGAATAGAATTGAAAGAACTGAAATAAACCCTCAGCTATAGGAACAGTGATATAATATTACTTTTTTTCTAGCAAAGTTGGATGCATGTAGTGGAAGAAGAAAAACCTTCACAAAAACAGTTCTAGGAAAACTAGATAGCCACATGCAAATATATGGATTTATATTTCATGCTTGTAAAAAATAATTGAATTGAAGCAGGTTAAATATCTTGATATTAAACCAAAGTCATAAAATCTATTGAACCTAAGAAATATTAAAGATGCACCCTAGAGATGCCTTTAATTATTTGACTCAATTTAAAAGAAAATAAACCAAAATAAACAAATGTATTTGCCACCAAACTAAAAAAGTTTTTTAGAAAGAGGATAAAATAAAAAGATGCATTAACAGTGAGAGAAAATATTTTCATGCCACACATTATAGTACTAGTATCTATGACATATAAATAGCTCACAAGCTCAGAAAAATAAGCCAGATAATTACTTCAAAATTTTGAGGGAAAATGAAGACATGCTTTCCTAAATAGGATGTATTGACAGCAAGCAGGGATTGAAAAAATATTCATCATAATTAACTATGAGGAAAATTCAAATAGAAACAGTGAGGTGCCCTCTCACATAAGTGAGAATGACATATAAAAAAATGAAAGAAAGAGTAAACGAAAATTTGTTAGCAATGAGTTTTGACAGGAATTTGTGGAAAAGGAATGCTCCTTCACTGTTAGTGGAATGTTATCTAGTTTAAACTTTATAGGAAATGGTATGCAGATACTCAATAAAGTAGGAAAAGAGCTTCCATGTTACCCAGGAATTGCAATTCATTGCATTTATGCCAAACACAGGTACTAACTTGAAAAGTTATATGAATATTTACTTTTATTGCATGTATAGTATAGTAATTATAACATCGAGGCTTCCAAAATATCTTATCACAGGTGACTAGATAAATACATTCTAGAATATATACACAATGAACATCCCTCTACTGTAATAAAAGATGAGTTATTGAACTTCATAGCAACTTGGAAGGATAAAAATCATTAGTGCAAAGAAAGAGGGAGAAGGACAAATACCAGATATTGTTCATCTGAAACATAAAGGATAACAAAAATAAGAGTACCAAAAAATCAAATTGTGACAAACCTTTAGATTAGAAAAATTAGCATGAGGGAAATGCAAATGAAAAAAAAAACAATAGTAGAAGAGAATATAAAGGAATGAAGAGGTGGGCCAGATGTGACACATGGGCACTGATGGAGTATCTTGACACTCTCTGGGTGATAAAGGTGCAGTAAACTATTCATCAAAACTGTAAATGTTGACACCATTGAAACCATGTTACCCAAATTATAATAAAAATTGTCTAAATATGAATTAGCTGAGAACACTCTTAATCCCATTGAATAGTGAGGAAAAGGGAAAAATAGAGTGAATGGGAGAAAGACAGATGTGAAATAACAGTGAACAGGATTCAAGGTGATTCAGGTACCTCGACAGTGTTAAGAATGGACAAAACTAAATATCCAAAATCATGGAATCAACAACATTGAAATCTTGTGACAGAAACCTCAACAATCATACTTATAAAGGTGGCCATTATGATGGCAGGATGGAAAATTGGGGTATATGTGTTATGGGATGGACTCTGGGAGAATTGGTAAAGGGAGGTTGACACTGGTACTGGGATTGGTGTTGAACATTGGAACATTGAATGCTAAAATTCAACTATGAATAACTTTAAATAAAATAACTATGAATATGCTTTGAATAAAAAAATAAAAATATGCACTAGAAAGATAGTACAAAATCAAGGTTCACGTCTTCCATACAAACAATCTAATTCTATCCCTGGCACCTATTGGTTTTAATGTATTGTCATATGTTGCTCTGAGGTAGTAGGAGCACTGCCAAGGGTGATGATGGAGGTTGACTAGGAACTGCGTGATCCTTGATGTCACAAGTGATAGGCAGAACCACTTCCTTGGACTTTTGCATGAAGCACCACAGGTCTCTTTTATCAAGAATCATGGAGAGGATCCTCCTCTGAGACTCAAGACTTTTTGGGAGGCTGCTCCTATCCCTTTTAGGAAATTCCTTTAGAATTATCTTGAGGATCCACATACAACAAAAACTCTTCTCATTGTGCAAAATTATCTCTATCCCTGTTTATTGTGATTATTTTTACAGACAATATACAACTTATGTTCTTTCCTGTTTGTCCCTGGACACAAGAAATTCTTCATGCCTAACAGTTTCTATAATTTATCATCTAGCACAGCTCATTTCTCTTTCCCTGTATACGTTCATATTTTATTCATTTTAAAGTTGTTTAATTAGGTGTTTGCATTCTTAGGATAATTTTCTAAAAGATAAATAGCCCATTGTTGCTATCTGTTAACCTATTTTTTCATGGTAAAGATTCCTGATTTGAAGTTTATTTAACACATTGTTATGTTGTTATTCAGATTTTGTGTGATTATCTTTTTCATTAATTTAATCAATTTTTATAAATAAATTTAAAATAAATCTTTTATGAATAATGTTAT
This sequence comes from Crocidura indochinensis, assembly GCA_004027635.1. Taxonomy (NCBI): domain Eukaryota; kingdom Metazoa; phylum Chordata; class Mammalia; order Eulipotyphla; family Soricidae; genus Crocidura; species Crocidura indochinensis. The sequence continues at coordinate 16,648 of PVKC010014236.1, forward strand.
GTTCTTAACTTTTATTTAGTCTATTATTAACTTGAAAGCTTATCCATTTGTACTTATGATATATAATATAATATGCTTATAATAAGTATTGATTTGGTATAACAATACTTTTCTATTTTATTTCTATCTATAATATACTTTGTTATATAGCCATTGCTTTTATTGTTTCTGTATTTTTATTAATTTTTCAAATATTGTGTATAGAAAGTAGGAAATTAAAATATATCTTGCTTTTATAATTTGACAAATGGAACCTTTTTCCCCTGTTAAATAATTAGGATGAGTTTGTTCATTTGTAATAATGTGCATATTGTGTTGAACTGAGGCTAAGCCACAGTATTAATTAGATTGAGTTTCTCCCATTGTATTTCATAATATTTGAGTTTAAAGTGAGTTGGTTGCAATTAAAATACGTTGGTTAGTCTTTGAATTTTCTCTCTATAGGATTTAGCTATGCAATTTGAAAATTATCATAAGAATGTATAGGTTTATAATTAAGAAACTGAAACTGCAAAATTTTGTGACTAGTGTTGGCAAAAAGAACCATTTGGCTCAGTAATTTTCTGTGCTCAGGACTTCTTTCCATTTCAATTCAATTTACATTATTCTTCTTTTGCATTTTTATTCCCAAATAATCTTTATCTTGAACTTTCCCTTCCTAGCCTTATAGAGACCATCTATATTTCTCCAAATACCGAAGATATCAATTCCAGAAAATATCCTTGCAGCATACATTTTTCTGCATGAAAAATTATATTCTCTGCCGAATCTTTCTAGTTGTTTTCATTAGAACAGAATCTTTATATATACAGAAGCTTCTGCTTTTCTTTGATTCTAGCAAAGTTTCCTAGCTATTGTATTCTACCTTTCTTTCATTTCTCAGTGTTTGAGCCTGAGGATTTTTAGGTCATTTTAGTTTCTCATATTGGTGAAATAGCAATAAAAACCATGATTTTTTTTACATTATTACTGTTGGAGAGATGATTTGTTATTGCTTTAAAACATTGTTATATTAGTATGGTCTTATTGTCTTTGAACCTGCAGAAGTACAAGAAGACTTTGGTTCTCTTCTTGATTTCATTCATTTTTTTGAACAAACTCAAGGAAATATATTTTCTAATTTTTTTAAAAAAGATTTTAATGGAAATAATGAAACAAAAATTAGGTTAGATAAGTATATCTCTGAAAATCCATGATATTCACTATTTTTTAGCCCAGGACTTAGGACAGTGACATAGAGTACATCTGTTTAAGTTTGTTTAATTGGGGGCCAGAGCAGTGGCGCAAGCGGTAAGGCATCCTTGCGCATGCTAGCCTAGGACGAACTGCGGTTCCATTCCCCAGAGTCCCATATGGTCCCCCAAGCCATATCTGAGCACACAGGCAGGAGTAACTAACCCCTGAGTGTCACTGGATATAGCCCAAAACAACAGCAAGAAAAGAATTAAGTTTGTCTAAATTAATATCCATTCATATTAACCATCTTGTTAGATTAGTATATATGTATATGTATATTTTGGCCACACCCAGTGATGCTCAGGGGCCACTCCTGGCTATGCACTCCGAAATCGCTTCTGGCTTGGGGGACCATATGGAAAGCCGGGGGATGGAACCGTGGTCTCTCCTGGGTCAGCCATGTGCAAGACAAATGCCCTACCACTGTGCCATTGCTTCTGCCCCTAGATTAATATTTTTTAAAAATTTTTAAATGCTATTTCAGTGAACTAAATGTTGTCACATTTGAAGACTTCAACAATTTATGTTCACTATCACCAATTTGTTTTCACAAGTTTGTCATTTAAGATTACTATTGTCGGGACCAGAGAGAGAGCACAGCGGCGTTTGCTTTGCATCAGCCGATCCAGGACCAAAGGTGGTTGGTTCGAATCCGGGTGTCCCATATGGTCCCCCATGCCAGCCAGGAGCTATTTCTGAGCAGACAGCCAGGAGTAACCCCTGAGCACCGCCGGGTGTGGCCCCCCCAAAAAAGAATACTACTGTATTCTTTGCTGCTTAAATTTTGGAATATTTACCTTTGTAGATCATATATGGTATTAATGTGGGATTTAACTATCTAATACCTATTTGACTATTTGACTATAGACTACTTTCCTGAAATAATTTTCACAATTTTAATATAAATATCTTCTAATTTTTCCTTACCTAATGACCCCAATTAGAATTTATAATACTTCTTCTAAAACCTGGACTCCTAGCTTGATTCTTGGAACTCACCATTATTACCTCAGATATTTAAACAAAACTTTTATAAAAAACAAACAAACAAACAAAAAACACCTAATGACAGTGAAGTGAAAGAGAAGAGTACTAAGTAAATTAGTGCATTTAATTGATTCTTTAAAATCTTTCATGCTGATAAAATATTCAGTTAAAATAAGCAATGGGATGATTGGGTAGGAGATAGTACCCCAGAGTGAAGTTAGGGCAAAGAAGGGACTATTTTGACAATGCTGGTTGGAAATTATCTCTCTGGACAAGAACTGAGTGCTGAAAGAAGGTAAAGTGATATGCATGATACCACATCATTAACAATATTGCAAACCATAGAGGTTGAAGGGGAATAAGAGAAGAAGAGAGAGAAAGATAGGGAGAGCGAGAGAAAAAGAGAGAGAGTGAAGAAAATGTCTCAAGGCAAGCAGGAGAGAGGACAAGGGGGGAAGTTGGAAGGGAAACTGGGGACATCAGTGGCATGAAATAAGCACTAATGAAAATCGATGCACATTTTATGTCTGATAATTAATCATGAACAACTCTGTGACTATAAAAATATCTGTGTTATGAACAATCTTGTCCCCACGGTGTTTAAGTAAATTAATAATAATACATAAGAAAACAATGGAAATTCCTAGCCAGGTAACACTTTGTCTCCTCACCTATCCCCAGAGAATAGGACAGCAGGACTCTCTCTCATACACACATCCATGGCCGTAGCCAGTGACTAAGAAAAAAGAGGACAGGTAACCTCTAGCCTACAATCCTAGAGTAGCCCAGCAACAGGTTTCAGATCAACAAGGTAATACAAGTTACAGGGTTTGGCTGTAGATTTTAGACTAGGAAAGCATATATTGGATAAAGGTTGATATGGTGTCAAAACCTAGCCATAGTGAAATGGAGCCCAGATAATGGTGCGGCACATGACTCGGGACATTGTACCTAACCAGGCATCAATGAATTTGGTAAGTGATGTTATACAAAGGAGAGGTATAGACAGTAGGGAAGAACCTGTCACTATCTAGTTGAACTGTACAAAACAATTTGAACTTTTGAAGCACCTGCATTTTTTTTATCTTTATTTAAAGAAAATACATCACATAGTTGACAGAGTTACTCATAATACATTTGTTTACAGATAAGTGAAAACCAACTTATTGGGAAAAATTGCAATAAAATTTTAAAAAAGAGAAGAATTTTTAAAATTTTATTTTATTGAAACAATTTTGATCTAGAGTCCTTCATAGCTGAATTTTAGATATACAGTGAGTCAGGACCCTTCCCACCATTAGTGTCAATCTCTCTCCACAAACAAAGAGAAGCACCTTAGTTTTGTATGCAAATCGTTCATGCAGTTGTAAAAACTCCACAAGCTCAGAAATAAGTATAATTTTGTTAAATGATATGTATATCTGTGCATACACACGTGCGTATATGCATATTTGCTTTTTTCTCTCAAGATTAAATATTTATTTGGTTGAAACTCTTCAAGATTCTGGCATGCAAAGAACTTTGGAGACCACCTATCTCTTTAGTAGCTTATAAATGAAACAAATAATAGCACTATTGAAATTCTGAAAGAATTCTGAGATTGCTGCCCTTAGATATACCAAACACAGGTTTGTGGGATCCAGAAAAATTTAAATGCTATAATATTTGCTTTTTTTCATTTTTGAAATTCATTTTGAAGTCTTTCCTCTCCTCAAATATATGAGAGTAGGAAAAAAGGGAAGAACAGAAGGAAAAGATGGAAGAAATCAATCTTTACTTTTGCTTTACTTTATTATTACTTTTTACGGAAGATAAGCATATATCTTATATATTAAAAATAAATACACTTCAGTATCTTAACATACTAAAAGGTTCTTAAATTTTTACTTGATTTCAATTTTAGAATATCAAATGTTATTCATGGAAAAACTGGGTGAGAATGTCTTAGATACCAACTTTAATTCACATTATTAGTTTGATCATAGAAGCAGTTCCTTGAATCTTTTGCTCATAAAGCAAAGAAAGGGAGAATGAGCCATGTTTTAAAGGAAAAAAAGTATCTCAATTTGAATTGAATATATTACCCATTTGCAAGCTGTGATTTCTACTTAACCTTATGAACTTATTTTTGTGCAAAATATGGAGAATGATTTCTCTTAGTACAGATCTGTGACTTTTTATTTTCTAAGTGTCACTCATTTTAGCCATCTTCTGTATTTAAATTATTTTATCTTAGTTCTTCCAAAGAGAATTGTCCTCCCCCTCTCTTCAACTATCTCCCCTCCCATGACAAATATACTATTGTTCGTTTTGTATTTTTTAGCAGCTTGATCTGGCACTGCAATTAGGAAGGTAAAAATGAACTACATCTGGTTATGCATTAGACTAGTAGACCTCGGTCCCCTTTTCCTTTAAGAAATACAATCCCAGAGAATATCTTACCCTGTGCAAAATTTATTTTTAATTGCTTCCAAGAAGGCTCTGAATAAAATACTCTCCTGTACATAGAAAAAAAGAGATTAAAGACAATTCAAAAAAAATATTAGATGGCCTGTGTCTAGCTGAACAAATTTCTATCTGGTGAGAGTTCAGATGTTACAATTAATGTCACACCTCACTTCATTCAGATTAGTCTAAAGCTTATCTGCCTCAAGCAATAATGATCAGAACTCAATAAAAAGATGTTGGAACAGATGGAAGTACTACAGCTCCCAATTAAATTCTTCTTGTTAAATTTTATATCATTTCATGATTTATTGAACTGACTTCCCCTTTCCATCACCTATACAAGTGCTGATTGCATTTTGCACAGCCCTTTATATTTGGTTCCTTTTTGGGGGTAGAGAAGTGCTTTTTTAAAAAAAAAAAAAACTTTATTTATATTTATTGATTGATTTATTGATTGGTCTTTGGGCCACACCCTGTTGCATTCAGGAGTACTCCTGGCTCTGCTCTCAGAAATATCCCCTGGCATATGAGAGACCATAGGTAAAGCCAAGAATCAAACTGGGTCCCTCCCGCGTCTGCAGCATGCAAGGCAAATGCCCTACCTCTGTGTTATCTGTCCAGCCCTAGAGAAGTGCTTTGTAAACACTTGAGATAGTTGTAGAAGAATGATATTTTCTTTTGTAGCTGAAATTAAAAAAGGAGGAGAAAAAATTCACTACTGTCTATTGAGCACTCGGGGTACCAGGTGGGTGCTGTGAGAATCTTTTGGGGAACAAAACATTGTACAGATTGTGTAGGTAATCCTTACTTGGTTCCTAATTTGTCCAACATTTTGCTGATGAAAACCTGAAATGGGGTAAGAGTTGAATCTGTAAACATATGTGACAGAGGAAACTTTGTTGTTAATAGTCATTTTGTCAAGAGAAAGGTAGGTTATTTTAGAAATAAATGATTTTTGGGATCGGAGAGATAGCATGCAGGTAAAGTGTTTG
>PVKC010014237.1:5695-22349 GCA_004027635.1 Crocidura indochinensis
TCCTTCCTTCCTTCCTTCCTTCCTTCCTTCCTTCCTTCCTTCCTTCCTTCCTCCCTCCTTCCTTCCTTCCTTCTTTCCTTTTCTGCCAATCAAAGCTACAACAAAAACTTTTATAAGATCATGAATTTTTACCTTTAGTAGATTTAGTAAAGTCAGAAAACTATCTAGCTTTGCATTTTATAGAATTATACTTACTTGTATAAGTAATTGACCATTGAAATTACATTGAAAGTTCCCATTGAAAATACGTACTCCATTAGAAATAATACATAATACAAAGTAGTTCTTTTAATTGGCCAACAAAATAAAGAATAAAAACAAATCAATAAAATATGGCAACTAAACATTCATTTAGAAAAAATGCTTTGTTTTATTTGAATCTTTGAGTCACATCAGCAATGCTCAGGGTATTACACCTATCTCTCTGTTCCTTGTGGGGCTCAGGGTACCGTAAGTGCTGTCAGGGGACTGAACCCAGGTGAGTTACATGTAAGGCAAGTGCCCTAATTGCTGTATTATCTCTGTTAAATGCCCTTAATTTAGCTAAATTTTTATTAATCAATTTTCATGAGTTGACTTGGGAGTTCCACGAGAGAATATAGGATATGGTCTTGATTTAAAATAATACCAGGAAAGGAATAAAGGGAAGGAAGTGAGTAGATGACAGGAATTCTTGTGTTAAATCTGAGCTCTTGTTTAAAGCAATTATACTGCCACATACAACCAGTTGCTTCCACTTTGATGCCTGTGGACAGACTGTACCAACAGAAATGCTCATTGTTGCCAAAGTTTCATATTACACTTTAGTTCAGCTTTGCCTGACAAAGTAGAGCACTATTAATGAATCCACCAGATGGCAAGAAACACAAATTACAGTGCCAGTACAACTCTATTAAGGAGGTTCCAAACTGAAATAATAAAATGAAAAGTCTTTCTGAAGAAAAGTAATTCTATCATTATAGGTGGCAAAAGGATCCCTAGGAGTCTTTTATTTTTGGAGGGAATGTCATTCCTGGTGGTGCTCAGGACTTACCCTGGCTCTGTGCTTAGCTTGATGGAGTTCAGGTGACCATATGACCCCCCATATATTATGGGGATCAAACTTGGGTGAGCCACATGTAAGTTAAGCATCCTATCCACTCAAGGAATCATTTAAATGTAATAAGACAAGGGTAATAAAACCTAAGAAAATGTTATACACAAAGGAACAAAATACTACTTGCAAGAACTATAATAACCGACTACAAAATAGAAAGTGTGTTTGTTGTGTCTGTAAAGAAATAAAGCAAAAGACCAGGGAAATACCTCAAAATGCTAGTTTATAATTAGTATGAAGGACACCTGAATTCAACCCCCAGCACCACATGGTCCTCCATATCCTGCCAGAGCAATCTTCCAGAGCAATAAGCAGGGAGTAGTACCTGAATACAAGTAGATATGCCCCCTTCCATAAAATATAAAAAACAAAAAACAGGCAAAAGTTTATTGGGAACCATAGAAATAGCACAGTGGATAAGGCCTTAAACATGCCTGACTCAGCTTCCCAAAAAAAGTTTTCAGAGTTTCCTTCAGAGATTATTATAAAGAAATTGGTCTGGAATATTGTATATTGATAAAAATAATCAGATAAGACCTTCAATACATAACATTTTTATACTATTTTAATAATTATAATTGTTATGTTAATATAATTATAACAGTGACACTTCTTTTTTGACACTTCTTTTTTAATAATTATTGACTAAAACTAGAATTAAAACGTTGATGAACATGCCAGAAAAGTAACTAATAATCAGAAGAAACTACAAATTATAGCACAAAAAAAAAATTTTTTTTAACCACTCAGACTGCATTCTCTCCCTTTAACCCTTCCAAAGGAAGGAAAAAATGATCATCAATGGCAAAAGGCAGTCGCGCTTAGAAGCAACACCTAGAACCGGCTTCACTCTCAGGAGAGTATGCTTTTGGGTGTTCTACATGATCAGAGAAACTTCTTTAGTAACATACTATAGAAATGATCCCTGAAAGTATAGTCTTAATACAAAAATAATTTTTTTAATTGGAATCGAGATTTAGGGATGCAAACAATGAAGAGAGAATGCTAGCATGGGTTTTAGATGGAATCTCGGGAAGATAAAGCAGGAAGAACAAAATAGAAAGAAGGCTAAGAATTTTCCTGATGGAAAGTCTCCATCCATTTACAGGTTCAAGAAACCTGACTTGGGGCCCGGAGAGATAGCACAGCGGCGTTTGCCTTGCAAGCGGCCGATCCAGGACCAAAGGTTGTTGGTTCGAATCCCTCCCGGTGTCCCATATGGTCCCCCGTGCCTGCCAGGAGCTATTTCTGAGCAGACAGCCAGAAGTAACCCCTGAGCACTGCCGGGTGTGGCCCAAAAACCAAAAAAAAAAAAAAAAAAGAAAGAAACCTGACTTGATTTGGCTGAAATACACCATCAACAAAAACTTTAGTTTATTACCTCTTCCTTTCATAAATTGTAATAAAAAGAGTCAGCAAAATTCCTAAATGATTCCAAAGATCCCTGTTCCTACCACAAAAAGGGCAAGTTTTTAAGTTCACAGAACAAAGAGACTAAGATTATCATCATTGTTTCTAAGCAAGATATGCTGAGGTCACTGAACTATTTCTGTATTTGTCTTGAAGGAAAAACAACATCGCTGTTAATGCTGCTTTGATTAGCAGTCCTTTTCTCCTGCTTGATAGGCACCACAAATGGAAACTCTGTCCTGTGTAACAAAGACAGAAAAATAAAGTGCCATTGGATTTCTCCAGGGGTGCACAATTTCTCATGCAGGGAAGTGATAAAATTGTCACAATATCCTTTCTTGTTGGATGAGAGTCCAAGTAATTTCTTAAGATGTGACCATCAGTGATAGTAATCATTTTATTGGCAAGCAGTCCTATAGATCAGTCCCTGGCCCTAAAACTCTTCCCCAAGCAACAAAAAGGTTGACCTCCAAGCACAGAGTTGGAAATAGCTCCAGAACACTGTGGTGTGTGGCCCCAAATCCCCCAAACTGCTATGACACCTCCTAAGGTTCTTTCTGTCTTTATGTTCTGAAACTTCCATATCTGCGATCAACATAAAGGAAAGGAAGGTGATACTTAAGACTAGATATGACTGAAATGAATACAGTCCATTAAATACACATTACAGTGTTTTTAAAATATAGAGATTTTTTTCTTTGACCAAGCATCTAGAATTAAAGAACATAGCTGATAGGGATAGCACTTCTGCTCTACGAAGTATCCAGGACCTCACACTTCTGTTCTTGTTCTTTTATTTTTATTTTTGGGCTATACCCACTGATACTCAAGGGTTACTGCAGGCTTTGCACTCAGGAATTATTCAAGGTGGCGCTTGGAGGACCATATGGATGCCAAGGATCTAAACCAAATTGGTTAAGTACAAGGCAAGTGCCCGACCTGCTGGACTATCTCTCTGACCTCTGTTTCTGTTTTTGTCTTTATTCCAGGCACCCATCGTCTCATGTCCCAAGGTGGCTGCTTGAGTTCTGGTCATCATATTTAAATTCCCATCATTAGGAAAGACAAAGATAGGAAGAAAACACCATCTTTCTTCTTTGAAAGACACTCTTCAGAAATTGATGTGCTATGTCTTTCTTATGTCCCACAGGCCAGAACATGGCCACTTTTAGGAGGAAACATTTTTTTTTTAACTCCTAATTCTGGACAGTCTTATGTGCACCCTGAGGATGAGAAGGTAAAGCCATTACTGTATCAAAGAAAGATGAATATTAGGAAATTTCTCACACTTTTGCTTGAGAAGACATTCCTAATTTTGTGAGCATTATCCTAAATTTCATAACTCACATTCTCCAATGATAGAATCATTACAATCATCCCCATCTTACACTTGCAAAACTGGGAAAAATCAACTGCCCAAGTTTGCTAGAAACTGTAAGAAACACGAGTCAATTTCAGGCCGTCTGGCTCCATGTCCTTGCTTTCTACCAATGAAGCAATACTGTTTCTCACACTTTTTTCTTTTAATTAATTGGATGTGTGTCTTTATATGTGTGTATTTAATCCAACATTTTTATGTACTGAGAGAAAACAATCCAATTAAGAGTCTACTGCCTATAACATAAGAGAGCTTGATTTTGAAGCCTGAACTATTAAACTATGGCATTTCAATAAATGCCTTTTAAGACACTAGAATATATATTCATAATAGAGGGTTTAACCTGGCAGAACTGAGCAGTTAGTGTCTGCATAATTACACCTCCATGTGCTTACAGACAGTAATTTCAGTCAAAGAGCTGTTGAAACCAATCAAGAAGGAGGCAGGCCTAGTTCAGGGTGCTTCATAATCAGAACTAATTAATAAACTATGCCCTTTCAGAGGATCATGAATTAAAAACAGTGGTTGAACAATTAAAATTCCAATCTTTACTGGTGGGAAAAAAAGGGGGGTGAAGAACAGTAAGAAGTTGTCTACATACCAATATTCTCCAAGTCACTTTCAATATGCCTCTACTTTTTTTATTTGGAGGTCAGGCAATTGTAAAGGTTTGAAAAGAACATTCAGTAAAGCCCAAGTGTACTCGGGCCCAAGTTGCCACAATTAAATCTTTGTTGGAGTGGCCAGATGACATTTGAAAGGAAAGACATACACAGGCAACTAATACGGAAATGTTTTAGGCAAATCTAATCAACCCTCCTACAAGGCTGGTTTCTGAGGAGTCTGTAAATCATTCTGAAAGTTGTATGCTTTCATCATAAAAAAAATAAAAATATAAACAAAACTGAAGTAAAGGGGAGGAAGATTTCCAATTTGAAGGGAGGAAAATATATATTTCATTACTCTAAGCGACATGAACACACAAATGTCCCTTTTCTAGTCTGGTTTAGGAAAACCTGGGCATTCAGACCTTTTATGAAAATTCCAAATTGGGGAGAGGCAGTGAACAGGTTTGCTGACAAAATGCATTAAAATTTTTTCCCTTAATGACATTCTCCTAGGTCGATAAGGAAAAACAAAGTGCAGGAGAAGATCATCCAAAAAGACGAAAAGATGATGAAAGATGTAACATAAGCTGTTGGAAACCACAGTTACTCTCTCAGGAGGCTCCGTGGTAAGGTGGAAAGAGAATTGGACCTGGGAATCTGGGACCAGGATTTGAGCACCAGCTCTGCCACTAACTAGCTCTCTAGCCCCTGGCAAAGTCATTCATCTCGCAGTACCTCATTTTCCTTGCCCAACAAGGAATAGAAATAAGGTCCCTTTCTTCACACATCATAAGATGCCTTGAGACACAACCTTCGCTGACACTAAAAAAAAAAATCTTATTATTTCATCTTTTTGTTTGTGTCAAGGCTAACCATTAACTCTAATATAGGCCTAAGGTATATGTGTCTTCTGGTTTGTTTTGTTTTTGTTTTTGTTTTCTACCAACCCCTGGGCAGCTGACAAACATGAAAGAAATAAAAGATTATATCTTAAGTAACTTTTTCTTCAGTTTGGCAGAGTTGTCGAGGAGAATCATTTTTTGCATTTGCTCACCAGCATTTATTTACTTGATACTGTCAGGTGGTTCCATGAGTTAAGTTAAAAGATAGGGAAGGATGGTCTCTCAAGAGGTCATTGGATCACTGTGGGTGAGTGTGCTTAGGTTTCATATGTTGAGTTAGGCGTTAACTGGATATAACTTTGTTGAGTTAAACAAAAAAGCTCAAGACAATTTTAAGTTAGTTAGCCTAGTAAGCACTGAAATGATCAATTATCATTATTTGTAATCAACCTTGAAGCGAATTTTGGAGTCTAAACAATAAAGGGCAAGGCTAACATTGCTGTATTTCTTTTCTCTCTGCAGAATGGAGCCACAGTCCATGAATACAAATTACAATGCTAATATTGAAATGCAATATAAGGAAACACTGTGAAGTAGTGAGTTCCCACTTGCTAGTGACAGAATTTCAGGCAGAAATTGGAAGTGATATATCTCAGTTTTGCTATAGAAAACTGACTCCGTGGAAGAATAGAATGCTTCAGAAGTCCTTTCCAGCTACCATGTTATGAGTTCTTTCTGGAATGTAATTAATATGCCCAATGCAAAAACTTCTATATAATAAGGGCAGGTCTAGGTTGTATTTCATGGAAAATAATGCTATTTATTATAATATGATCATTAGTTACATAATAATTATGAAATAGTGGACTGCTAAGTTATTTGAATTTAGAGCCCTCCTCTGTAAAATGAGTGAAATGTTTCTTATTTATAGGTAATAGAATGTAGAAGTTTAATAAAGGAGAGTTAGAGTCACAAGAACTAGTTCCAATGCTAAATATTTTTCCTACAATTTAGACTTTTCTGAGAAAAATGATGAGACTTTCTTTGTGTCTCATTCTTCTACCTGATAATAATGGTATCTACTGCAAGTAATTTTATAAGGATCAAATAATTTTTAATGTTAATTGAGCCTTTAGAAAAGTGCCTAGTAATAATTGGCACTTAATTTTAACTATTACTACATACACTGTTGCTATTAGTACTATGAGATTTAAAAGATAAAATATACTGCAAAGATATCAATATATTTTCTAACTGTAGAAAAATCTCATGATATAAATTATTGCGAGTATTTTTATACGCTCATTAACACAAAATAAACTCCTATGCCTTGTGTGAACAACATAATACATAATCCATTGCAAACATTAGTCCCTGCTTTTAGATATTTGAAAATCATCCCATGCTAGGGAGACAAACAAATCACACAGTTTTAAAGCTTGGGAATTATTGGTCTATACGCCAATATATATGCATAAAAAAATCAAGTCATTTTTATTTGATTTTTTTGTATTGCTTTGTTTTGGGAATACATCCTAAAGTGCTCAAGTTTTATTCCTGGTTTTGTGCTCAGGAGTAACATTTGTCAGTGCTCTAGGAATTGGAGCTAGAACCACACCCATGGTCAAAGCAGTACTGTGCAGGTTAAGTGTCGTCATCCCTGTACTCGCTCTGGTCCTCAAGTAGTCAGGCATGGAGAGAACATGGATTCATGATGCCTGCAGAGTCAACCTCCCATTAATCAACAGATCTACATATCTCAAATAGTCACAATTTGTTTTCCTTCAGAAAATACAGAACTATTTTAACAGCTATACCCTAACATGTAAAGACAGGAAATGAGTAACAGGAAGAAAGGATGCCTGAATACCTCACTCTGAACACTGTTCTTATTCTTTCCTAGCCTAAAGATCACATGGAACTGGGGGTGACATCAAAAGAAAGGAAATGTGGCTTTCACTTCCTCCTTCCAGGTAGCTCTGGAAAATAAGCCTGTTATTCCAGGTGTAGCTCGGTAATAACATTTTAAAACTCAAACCTGGGTCTCAGCAGATATTTCTCAGTTACATCTTGGTCAGAGAGGCCCAGAGTCACAAAGCTTTTTTAAAAAAAAAAACATAATAAGTCAACAAAATATCATTTTAAGGGCAGATTCAAGCCAGGTCTGAGACCTTTTTTCCCACTCTAACATAGAGAATTTTCGGGCTTAAAGAGGCATCGATAGGAAGATGAAGTGGGACAGACAATGTATATAAGCTACTTAAATGTGTTTTCATAGCTTAAAACCCTTCCACATGCACAATTGCATATCCTGTTTACTGTCATCTGCATCTGGACAGTGCATGGACTACAATACTTTTAGAATCTGACTGCGGGAACATTGAACTAGCTCAAAGGGAGGCATGAGATGTTTTTCTTTCAAGGCCTGGACTAGGTCTCTGATAATGTTTTAAGTCCACTTCTTCCATACACTGGGACCTAAGCAGTACCAAACTGCTATGCCTGAGTACTGAATAGTCAGACCAAACATTCCTGGACTCACAACACTGCTTCCTCAGCAAAAACGCACCCTCCAAACAGAACAGTATATTCACTATGACTTTCATACCCTAAGAGAGGAGAACCCAACAACTTTCCCTGCCAAGTTATAGGCTCTTCCAAGTTTGAGTATGAGAATACATGCAGACACATCATATATGCACCACAGTTGCAACACACACACCATATTACATATACATATATTACATTACATATTACATATATACATTACATATATTACATACACCATATACATACAGAGATTACACACACCACACACAGGCACCAGATGCATAAATTCACCACATGTACAAACTCACACACCACCCCACACATCACACATAAAACACCGTATACACCACACAAAAACACACTACATGCACAACATACAAAATGTAGCACACACATCATGTATAAAAACACAGTAAACACACACATTTTAATACATAAAACATTACACACTATACACATAATTTACAAACATCCCACACTATGACACAGAAACATATAAACCAAAAAAAAAGAAACATATAAACCAGAACATATCACATAAATACATTGAATCACATACATCACCACACAACTCACTACATACACAAATACAGAAACCACACACAAAAACAGAGACTTACTCACACAAACGTTCACTTGATGCTAAAAACCCTACTGGGGGTGTCCTTGTTTATAACTCTTTTGGGAGAGTGATTTTGAAGAACTGTTCAAATGAGATTAGAATGAGCCTTGAGGGGAAGCCATGGCAAGATTCTTAGATATGACTGTTAGGATCATCAGATTAAAACCTGGTATATTCCCTCTAAATCGCCCAAAATTATTATTATTATTATTACTATTATTATTTGTGTGTGTGTTTGGGCCACACCTGGTGACACTCAGTGGTTACTCCTGGCTATGTGCTTAGAAATCACTCCTGGCTTGGGGGACCATATGGGACACTGGGGATCTAACCAATGTCCGTCCTGGGTCAGCCGCATGCAAGGAAAAAGCCCTGCTGCACTGCTATCGCTCCAGCCCCAAATCCCTGAACATGCGAGGAGCGATTTCTGAGTGTAGAGTCAGGTGTAACCCCTAATTACTGCTGGGTGTGACCCAAAAACCAAAATAATAATAATAATAATAATAAATAAAAATAGAAAAATTGTTTTTGATGTTTTATTTTTAATGAAGGGAATCCTTGGTATCATTGATATTGGCATAGACACAATTATTTTAAATATAGAAATTTTTATAAGGAAACTTTTAAAAAGGTGGACAGATATAAAAATAGGCAAACTAAAGTTCATAGAGTTAACATATCTCACCTCAAGTCATGAGTAAATCTGGAATTTAATCCCTCATGTTCTAAATCGAATAATCTACTTTCAATAACTGAAACTGTAATAAAACAATAGTTTTAAGTGACTTAGAGAGACATAGGTTAGATTATTATGGTTAAAGAATCATGAGTCCAGCACTTCAGTGAGCATTTCTACTCAATGCTGGAAAAAAATCAATGCATATGGTGAGTAAACAAATTCTAATTACCTCAGAATTTGTGTGTTTTATTCATATATAAATCACCTTTATAACACACTATGCTAAGAATACTAAAACCATTAAGCTTCAAATAGAACAGAAGTATAATCACATAAATACCAGCAGTTACTGAAGCTAGTAATGAGGAAAAGAAATAAAAATTACTCTTTTCAAGGTGATTTGAATGCACCATCATTCACTTTTACCTGCAGGATGTGGTGATAGGAGGAAATTTTCAGTTCTTAGAGGAAGGTATGAGGAAAACCTCCCAGAAAATAGATACTGCTTACTAGAAATGCTGGACATGATGAGCCAGGGAAAGCCAATAGACTAGAAAATAATCTCTATGTTTCCAGGAGGAGATGAGAAAAAGAGAACCTCTGCTCAGGAACAGGTCCACTGTATCCACTGGCAAGAGTGGGTATTGGATTAAAGGAGAAAATAGTGGAACAGACTGGGTTCCATTTCTGAAGATGTAGATTCAATGTAGATTCAAGGATGAAAAATTATATCTTTTGGATATAATCCTGGTCAGTCTACCAGGATTGGAATGAAGCTTGTTTAGTCTTTGTGGAAGAACTGGAACAAGATCTGGTTGACCTGTGGATCATCTTGATCTTGTTCCTGTGGAGCTAAATGGGGTCCAGTGTCACAAGGTAATATAGGAGAGTCAGGTAACTTATCACAGCTGATTCTTCTCTTCCATTGCTTATCTGGTGATCCAGAGGACTTGGGGGTCTCCTAAGTCTTTTGCTTCCTCTAACTGTTGGAAAACAGAGTAAGACTCTCATTCCAGGTACAGTGTGACCTAAAACTGAGAGGAATAGACTTTACCAGAATATGTATTTTGAACATCAAGCACATAATGACCTTTTTGTAAAAGTTCACATTTTAACTCTGACTTGGTTAAATTTTTTCTGATGAAGGAATTTTCTTTTTTTTTAAACTATGGGGGTGTCTTTCAGAAGTCTGAATAGCAAAATAATGATCATGTTCCTTTGTCTTTTGGAACTAATTTTACACTTGATCAGAATGATTATTTCTCTCCAATTCTTCTTCAAAGCTTTTGACCCATTTTTGACAGGTCTCCAGCTTCAGCTTATGTTCAAGCTTATCTCTTCACCCACTTTGGAAAGATTTTTTTTTCTTTCTCTACCCTGAAATTCTGCTCTACCATTAATTTTCTTAGAGCAATGTCTCATTTTCTTGAGAGTTCAGTCATACCTTGAAACTTATGTTGGAGTTTTTGTTTTTCATCTCTATATGATTTCTGACTGCAAAGATGCTTATTGTTTCTGGAGATTGTTTTTTGACTATTTTATTTATTTCATCTACTTCAGATAGCCTAACATACAGTTTGAATGTATTTGCTGTTGAATTTCAAAAGTAGTATTTAACTTAGAGCCATGAATCAGGTTCTTCGAAGTTCTTTTGGTTGACTATAACTTCCTAACTCACTCTCCATTTGCTGTTCCAGTGAATCCTCATCTGTTAACTCATCTCTGAGCAGCCCAGTCTTGCATTTTTAGCACATGTGCAATAAGAGATTTGATCTGATTATCTTGAGCAGAACTTGTTTTACACCTTTGGTGGAGTGCTCCCCCTTACTTTCTGCTTATTACATTCACTTCCTTGTTCCTTTCACTCTTGAGTTATTGCAAATGCTGTTTCTTAAATTGGGAACTATCCTTCATCTTATCTTTGAGAGCAATCTGACATTGTTCTTCAAATTTCAAAAATTCAAAATATTTTCAGGGTTATTTGGTTTACCAACCTGCCACTGAAAGACTTACTTAAGTTTTATTTATTTATTTATTTAATTTTTTTTTTGGTTTTTGGTTTTTGGGTTACACCCAGCAGTGCTCAGGGGCCACTCCTGGCTCCATGCTCAGAAATTGCTCCTGGCAGACACTGGGGACCATATGGGGCACTGGGATTTGAACCGATGACTTTTTGCATGAAAGGCAAACGCCTTACCTCCATGCTATCTCCCGGGCCCCTTAAGTTTTATTTTTTTAAATAAATTATGCTTTTAGATATTCCTACTTCCAATTCGCTTTATTTGGAAGATTTGCATTTCTTCACCTCCTTTAACACTTTCTAAAAAACAAAATCTCATGTACCCATGAGTATGAAAATTGGTGCAATCATTTAAGAAAAGTGGTATAGAATGGACCTTCCTCAAGAAAGGGCTACCACAAGCTGCAGCAATGCAACTTCTGAGTAATCTCCAAAGAATAACAAAGATCCCAAGCCATAATATCCCTAGAACATTAATTATAATAAAAGAAACATGTAAGCAACTGAATGCCCCTTAACAGATTATTGGAGCAGGCCAGATAGATAGCCCAGGAATTTAGGTACTTGCCTGAAAGCAGTTTCAATCCCTGGTAGCATATATAATCTCCTGAGTATATCCAGAATGAAACCCTGAGCACAGAATAATCCCTGAACATACTAGTTGTGGCCCCAAATTTCATAAAAAGGAATAATCCAAAAACAAAATGGATGATTGGAAAAATGAATACATCCATGCAGTATCATATTACTAAGCTATTAAAAAGGCATTTTTGTCATTTACACCAAAACAGAAGGAGCATAAGGATTTATGCAAAGTGAAATAAGCTAGAAAAAGACAAGTGTGCTACATAACATACAAAATTGATGAACAGGCCAAAAAATTAAAGCAAAGCAGAGCACCATGGACATAGAGAGTAGAACTCCAGTTACCTGAGAAGAGGACGTAGAAGAGAGATAAGGGTGAGAAGAAAATACATAAATTAAAAATAAATATAATTGGGGCCCGGGAGATAGCATGGAGGTAAGGCGTTTGCCTTTCATGCAAAAGATCATCGGTTCGAATCCCGGTGCCCCACATGGTACCCCGTGCCTACCAGGAGCAATTTCTGAGCATGGAGCCAGGAGTAACCCCTGAGCACTGCCGGGTGTGACCCAAAAACCAAAAAAATAAAAAAAATAAAAAATAAATAAATATAATTAAGTGGGAGTGCTTGTTAGAAAAGTAATTGGCAACACTGAGTTTTAAAAATACATTTTTTGGTTATCTTGAGATACATTTTGATAATGAGGCCAAATTGCCTTTAGTACTAAATAACTGAACTTCTCATTTAAAAATAGCCTGTGTTATTATCCCCAATATAACCTTTGGAATACAAACTCGGAAGGAATCAGAAAATATTCCATGTAGCCCTTGTGAAGGAATCAAGGCACAGGACAGCAGGGAAGTCTGACTCCAGGTCAGCAGTCATTCAGTTCAGCTGTATAGCCGTTGAATAACCCAAGCCACTTCCTGAAGCTGGGTTTGCTCTTCCTTTCGCTACACCCACAGCCTCCTCCCTCTTCTTTCCTGCTCTCGAATTAAGTCATGGAGCAGAGATAGTGTATTAGAACTGGAATTAGAATTAGAACTGGCTTAATTCATCTCTCAAGTTTGAGAGATTGTTTCCTTTGAGTTTTACTTTTTACCTCTTGCCTTCTGCTTGGCCCTGCGCATTATGTAAAGAAGGACCAGAGAAGGATGGAGACATAGAAAACTGGAAAATAGAGAAAAGTAACACTAGATGATAACCCCTCAAATGGCTTTACAGAGAGACACATCTGCCAGCTCCCTTTTTCCATTTTACCTTTGTTTCTGGAGGTTTGCCATGACAGAAAATGACAGAAGGTGCTATCATTTATAATTTATTATTTTTATTTTAATATTTTCATTATTCTTGTCTCTTGTAAACTTCTGTTTTATTTTGGGGCCACATCAGTGATGCTCAGGGTTTAATCCTGGCTCTGAACTCAGGGATCAAGCCATGGGTTTGAAGGACCATACAGGATGCCAGGGATCAAGAGTGACAGTCACATAAAAAGCATGTGCCTTACCCACTGTAATATTGCTCCAATCCCTCTTGTGCTCTATTTTTATATACCAGACAAAACATATATATTAGCTAGCTTAATATATACAACATTATAATATTAGTGTTGCAAACTCGGCATCCAGGCTTTGAATTACAAGTTAATAATGTTCATATCATCCATGTATCTTAGTGTCCAGGATTATTTTTTCCGATGCAAACATGCCATGGGAAAAACAGCTGTGAATATAATAGGGAATATTGATATTTTTAACCAAGAATCCAAAGTATTTCTGCATAGAAAGACTGTTTCATTTTCATTTAGGCTCCACATGTTATAGTCCCTTTGTTCAATACATTATGTCTATCTAAGTTTTATTGCCGTATAGGACAATACTCCTAATTATGCAAGATTTATGACCTAAGCAAACTCAAGAGGGCTCTGATATTTAATGCTCAAGTTTTATGATCCAGTATGCTATCTATAATAATAGAAGTGGGTTCTGATAAATGTTTTACTATTGAAGCAGTTTATTTTGTCCCATTGAAAGAGAAAAAGAACAGCCCATAATCTCTCTTCTCTTTTTTCTTAAACCTTTGTTATAGTCTAAAAACTTTAAAAAAAAGAAAGATTTTACTTTAAGAATGCTCATATTCATTAAGCTTTGTAGCATATTTGTACTTCCAAGAAATAACTCTTTCTAGTTCTACAATCATTTACAAATACTAAGCTATATCGTGATGACTCATACCCAGAGTTCATGAAATCATACATTCATTAATGAATTGCTTTGGCACGAATTTTCTGTGATAAATTAGAAACACGTGACATTCACAGTGAATGAAGTTCATACACTTCTAAAATGTTCACAATACCCGTTGTTGAAACAAGGAATCTGAGAAACATTGTAACTAATTAATCTTAGCTTTACTTTTCTCTAATATGATGATAAATAAATTATGTATATGTTTGAGAAGGTACGGTAGAGATAAAAATTCCACCTTGAGAGATGTTTAATGACACAGAAAACCCTGTTAATGCTACAAGGGCATTTATTTTTCCATTACTTGATCTTAGAAATAATCACACCAAGCATTCATTGGTAATTTACAGACCAATAGAAACTATGTCTGAAAGATGAACTTCTTTCCTCTTCTGTATTATATATAGAGAAGCTGAAGCTCAGGCAGATCTAACCTGACAAGATCACATGATTTTGCAGGGTGGGAACAGTTTCTGGTTCCAGTTTTTACTAACCATTAACTATTATTGATGCTGTGTATCTGGGGTGCTGGCTCTCTCCTCTGAGCACTCTCCAATACTCACTTTTTCACAAACTCATTCTTACTCCAAGGAAGTAAAGTATCTTAAAATACATTTTTCTCTAATATAAATCGTATCCTTCGAAGTTGCATTAGCGAAGAAAAACCTGCCCTGAGTTAGGATTATCTGGGTTGAGGTACAGCACTTTCTCTTTCACTTCACCTTCATGGGCAGGTCATTCAGTCATTCAAAAAGCTCAGCATCTTCATCTATAGATACTGATAGAAACACTTTTTAAATTCAGACAAAACTTACACTGAGATCTAAAGTACACAATTCACTCAGTTTAGATAACTACATATAAGGATAAAGAACATATCCATCTGCCTTGAAATTTTCTGTTTGCTCCTTTTCAGCTACCCCCTCAAACAATCTGATTTCCTTTTTCTAGAATTACTTATTTTTATAAACTAAACCACAGAACAAATATATTCATGTCTACATCTTCTTTTAGTCATTCCTGTGTGTCTTAGACTCAACCATATTAAAATATGTAAGGTGAGGGGCCGGAGAGATAGCACAACGGTACGGTATTTGCCTTGCATGTGGCTGACCTGGGACAGAGCTGGATTTGATTGCTGGCACCCCATATGGTCCCCCAAGTCTGCCAGGAGCGATTTCTGAGCTCAGAGGCAGGAGTAACTTCTGATTGCTGCCGGAAGTGGGTTCCCCCAAAAACAAGACAAACAAGCAAAAAAAAAAAAAAAAAGTAAGGTGAGCTCATTCCTAATGATAATAATTTGAAGGGAACATTAAATGAGAGTGTGTGCATTCTCTAATAGTACCTATAAAAGATACTACCAGAAATAGTTATTGAGGCTCAAAATCATAATCTCAGAAACAAGACTGCTAATAAATTTGATCAAAAGGGTTCATTTTGGTGTCTTTCATACACTGTTCTTTACTTATTTAAGGATATCTATGTTAGGGGCCAGTGGGATGGTGCTAGAGGTAAGGTGTCTGCCTTGCAAGTGCTAGCCAAGGAAGGACCGTGGATCGTGGTTCAATTCCCCGGCATCCCATAAGGCCCTCCAAGCCAGGGGCAATTTCTGAGCACTTAGCCAGGGGTAATCCCTGAGCATCAAATAGGTGTGGCCCCAAGAAGAAAAAAAAAGAAAAGGAAAAGGATATTCATGTTAGAAACATGTATATATGCATTTTGGGTGAACTCTATTGAATTCAGCCTGCCAGAAAAGAAGTTATTTTTCTGTTGTTCAGAGAAGATACTGAGTGCATACCTTTCTAATATACTTCTGAAGCATTCCCTTATGTCCAGTACAGAACTGGAGGGCCACTTATTTTTTTTTATTTTTTTTATTTTAACACCTTGATTACATACATAATTGTGTTTGGGTTTCAGTCATGTATAGAACACCACCCATCACCAGTGCAACGTTCCCATCACCATTGTCCCAAATCTCCCTCCTCCCCAACCACCCACTGCCTGTACTCTAGACAGGCTCTCCGTTTCCCGCATAGGTTCTCATTTTTAGGACAGTTCAAAATGCAGTTATTTCTCTAACTAAGTTGACCACTTTTTGTGGTGAGCTTCCTGGGGTGAGCTGGAACTTCCAGCTCTTTTCTCTTTTGTGTCTGAAAATTATTATTATTGCAGGAATGTCTTTCATTCTCCTTAAAACCCATAGATGAGTGATACCATCCTGCGTTTTTCTCTCTCTCTCTGACTTATTTCACTGAGCATGATAGATTCCATGTACATCCATGTGTAGGAAAATTTCATGACTTCATCTCTCCTGACAGCTGCATAATATTCCATTGTGTTTATGTACCACAGTTTCTTTAGCCATTCCTCTGTTGAAGGGCATCTTGGTTGTTTCCAGAGTCTTGCTATGGTAAATTGTGCTGCAATGAATATAGGTGTAAGGAAGGGGTTTTTGTATTGTATTTTTGTGTTCCTTGGGTATATTCCTAAGAGTGGTATAGCTGGATCATATGGGAGCTCGATTTCTAATTTCTGGAGGAATCTCCATATCGCTTTCCATAAAGGTTGAACTACACGGCATTCCCACCAGCAGTGGATAAGAGTTCCTTTCTCTCC
>PVKC010014238.1:0-22281 GCA_004027635.1 Crocidura indochinensis
TGTGAATTTGGACAGATGGTTACATTTTGATTTGCATTTATTCTCTTCAATATGCATGGACTATCCTTGTCATCAAACTCAAGCTTGGGAATGTGTACAGCGCATTCTATGACTTCTTCAAGATTAGGTATGAGTAGCAGACTCTTCAAATATAGTGGTATAATAGGTGTTTTTTTTCTCACTTAAAATCAACAGGTATGTAGTTCAATTATATAGTCTTGTTCTTGAGACCTTTCTCAATCCTCTTCCTGGCATGAGTTACAGTTCATTCTCTACCAGAACCATGTTCCAAAAATGGTACTTTTTGCAGCCAGTGGCTGATTAAAGAGGTACATAGATAGGTACACTTGGATTGTTATAACATCTGTCATTTAAGAAGGATTTTAAGAAACTACTGTGTTATACTCCTGCTTGGTTCCCATTAGCCAAAACTACATGATAAAACAACGCCTAGTTCATAGAATGGTAGTGATATAGGGAATGTTAGTTTGAAAATGTAGTCTCTATGCCAAAATGCTCGAGTAAAACTCAATGGTGCTATTTGTATGGGAAAGTGATTATGGGTTATAACTAACTTTCTTGGCTTTATCTTTCTAGTCTCCTTAATTATATCAATTCATTACATTAGTGAAAAAATGATCAAGTACTTTATAATTGCCTTTAGTTAACCCCCCACTTGGCCTTTGGTATGTCGTGCTGGTACTAGCATAATTTTGCCTAGAATCCTGGAGATGATTGAACTCGGTGTATCTGACTGCTTGATATTCGGCCTGCTAGCCCTGACTTCCCGGAAGCCTTTAAGCTTAACCCTGAATCCCTTCAAGATTTTGAGTCTTTGCAATGTGGAAAATGTTTTTTACTTACTTTTTATTGAGGCCATGCTGGTTGATAGAGCTATATATAGTTTAGGAGTGTCACATCTATTTGTGTATGTCACAGCACCATATCTCTGCAAGTACCAATATCTCTTCACTACTGTCCATTGACACTTCTCCTCCCTCTTTCCTCACTTTTATTGTCTCTATTTAATGGTTTTTTTGCTTTAATTTTGTCTGTTCCTTGCTTTGATTCTTTATATCAAACCTACATGTGAATTCTGTAGGTAATATTTAGCATGCAAGCTCTCCAGGTCCATCCATGTTGTTGCAAACAGAAAGAATTCATCTTTGCAATGCATACATATACCAAAACCTTTTTATCTCTTTTGTCTTTGATGCTTACTGTATCTGTATCTTGGCTGTTATAAATAGAGCTCAGCGAGCATATAGGAGCACAGGTATCTTTTCAGATTGGTGATATTCCCCCCTCTCTTTGGATAGCTGTTTAGCAGTGGAATTTCTGAAACTTATATATTTAGTATACTGAGATTCCTGTATACTTATTTTTAAACAGGATAGAATACTTTATATTCTCACTGACAGTGATGGTGAGTTCATTTTCTTCCTTCGCACTGTCAGCACCATTGATTTTGGGGCTTTTGGTGTTGTGATGGTTGTGCTGGAATTGATGATTTTACCTTACTAAGGCCTCTCATCCTATAAGACATCTTTGTGTTTAGCTGTTAAGTTATAGGTCCATGTCTCTTCTCTCTCTCTCTCTTTTTTTTATAGATGTGAGTAGCTATCTCATAGTTGTTTTGATTTACATTTTCCTGATAATCAGTGATTGTATTTTTTTCTTTTCTTTTTTTAACTTGATTGATTGATTGACTGATTGGTTTTTGGGCCACAACCAGTGGCACTCAGGGGTTACTTCTGGCTCTGCACTCAGAAATCGCTCCTTGCAGGTTTGGAGGACCATATAGGATTCCAGGAATTGAACTGTTCCTTCCCAGGTCAGCTGGATGCAAGGCAAATGCCTTCCCATTGTGCTATCTCTCCAGCCTCAGTGATCCTATTTTTTTTATGTGCTTCTTGACATGACATGGTATATTTCTTTAGTGAAATTTCTTTATAGTTAGTGTTCTGTCGGATATCATTTTTATTTTCTTCCATGAATTCTATAGTTTAAGCTCTGACATCAAGGTATACATCACCCTTTAGCAATTATTCATTGAGCATCTGTTATGTACCTGACATCACTGAGCACTAGGGTGCTGTTGATCATGATGGGTAAAGCTATTTTTCTCTTAGAAATTATCCTACATTGGGTATAAAGACAATATACAAGTGAACATTGAGTATATAAGGAAAGGGAAACAGTGTAGTGTATTTGAAAGTAATGAGTATGGAATGGGAAATAGCCTGATTAAAACCTTTGAATTTGCCCATTTCAACCAGGTACTTTAATTTAGAGCGTAAAGTTTGTAATGTCTTCTGTATTTCTGTGGTGAATGTTATAATTTATCCACTTTTCTTTTTCTGATCCAATTCTGTGGATTTTCTCTCTTATTTTTTCCTAAATGAGCCAAGCTAAGGGTTTATCAATTTTGTTAACTCATTAAAAGAAGCAATTGTTGACTTTATTACTGTTTTTTTAATTTCTTCTTTTGTTGCTTGTTTTCAGACCACACTAGATGGTACTCAGAATTTACTTCTGACTCTACTCAGGAACCATTCCTAATTGTGATCAGTTGTCCATATTTGGTGCCTGGGATTGAACTAGGGTTGGCCATATTCAGACTTCACCCTGTGCTATATCTTCAGTTCTTTTTTTTTTAAATTTGGTTTTCATTTATCTCCATTCTAAATTTTAGTATTTTATTTCTTGTATTTAGTTTAGTTTGCATTTCATTTATTCTTTTTCTAGTTTCTTTTTTTTTTTTTTGGTGAAGTTATATTGACTTACTTATTTTGTTTTATATTTTTATTGTTTCCTTAAAGGAACAGTATTTTATTATGAAAATTCTCCTGCAATTTTTTATGCGATTGCCTGTTTAAGAATGACATTGGGTTAAGTTAAATATTACGCAATTACTTTCATTGGCCTCACTTGAATTTTTTTCTTCTCTTTGTTTGTTTGTTTGTTTTTGCCTGGGGAAGACCCTGTGGTGTTCAGTGGATACTACTCATGAATATATGTAAAGGCTTCCCTATGCTGTGTATGATACTGTAGTGTTGTGGCTGGAACCTAGGACACCCACATGCCATGTATGAACTCTAGCTTATTGAGTTATCTCTCTAGCACTCACTCTTTTGATGTGACAACTGATGAAGTTAAGTTACCTATGTAGGTCACATTATATTTTTGTTTGTCACCCATGTCAGAAAACCCTTTCCTTGGGGAATCTAAAAGAATGAGGAAGCTTCTTACTATCTAAAGAGATTTCTAAGACAAGTAAAATCAGACTCTACTCTTCTATATTATTATTTTCCTGGATGCTCTAGTATCTTCTTCCTTTGTCCCTCCACACATTCATATTCTTCATATTTTCCTCATTCTTTTATTCTTCTCCAGGTTTGATCTTTTCTGCACATTTGCCAGTAATCCTGCCTCTAACCATCCTGTGTGTCATCAAGTTCACTGAACTTGGTATATCATTTTTGTCTCTGAGGGCACATATCATGTTAGTCACTGTCTTTGGGGCACTGCCTTCCATATCTACCCTAAGCTTTCTGAACACTAGTTGTTTCTGATGTAAATGACCAGACTAAATCTTTTTTTCTTGAATGTTATAGAATGTTTCATGTACAGTCTCTGTTATTTTGTGTTTTGGTTTTAAGATTTGGAGAGAAGCTATATGACTCTCATTCTACTAATTGCAAAGTCATATCTCACTTGATATTTATTTCCCCTAAATATTACAATATAAGGTATTTATAGAGCAGGTACTGAGTGAGAATCCATAGATCCCTAGAATTTTGAGAAGTTCTGGTGTTTTTTTCCATTTGCTAGCATTTTCGTTGTCTTCAAGTGTAAAGTGAACCCTCCGTTGAGTTCTGATGCAGTTTACTTACCATTTGCCATTTTATTTTATGATCAGTTATTCAGGAACATTTGCTGTACCTTCATACTGCTGCAAAGCTTAGGTGGGCCTGCAAAAGCAACTTGGACACCGATGGCTGTGTTATTATGCGGTGACATTGTGTGCTGGAGACCTACTTCTTACTCAATGAAAGGCAGCTGGTGTGGTTTCCCACTTGCCCCATCATCTCGGCACAGACTTCACTTTATTATTTGCACTAAGGGAGGAAATCAACATTGTAAATTTTCCAAAGAGGCAGATAATTAGAAAACCGGTTAGAAAATATTTTCATATTTACATTTGCATCTGAGTCTTGTCTGATGTTCCAAGAATTCCTAATTGGGACTAAAGAGCAAAAACTGAAAACTATCAGAAACTTTGCTTTTGTCTTAGCGCTACACTATGTGGTGCTCTAGGATTACTCATGTTTTTTGGGGGTGCAGTTTGAGGCACGCTTTGCAGGCTTGGGAGGTTCTGAGGTGCTGGGGATTGATTTGGAGCTCCTGCATGTGAATACAGTGCATGAAGCCCTCTCCAGCTCCAAGAACTTTTCAGCAATATTTCATTTTCTTACTACCTGTGTGGACAGAAAAACATTGATAATTCTATACAAGAAGGATTCTAGCATTGATGGCTTATTTTCTTAACATTTCCAGTTTTTTGCTGGTCAGAGGGGTACACTTATTTGTAGCACAACATTTTTCATAGCTTCTGCAGAAGCCTGAGTGAAATACCCCTCACATGGAAATGTGACTGATAGATTGACCTGAAGAAATTGTTCACTTTCATATTCTTTGATGTTGTTGTTGTTTTTGTATTTGTTAGTGAATAAATTTGTAGTCAAGTCACTTTTCCAAAGATCAAAGACTTCAGATTAGTTTTTCAGAATAGTACTAAATAGCTCTATTCTGAGCTCTGAATAGCTCAAGTATAGTCTAAAATAGTAAAAATTGTTCCATTTATTAAAAAATAATTGTAGTGTGAGGATTTGGACCATACTTTGGGATGCTTAGAAACCACTCCTTGTTCTATGCTCAGGGGATTCTGTGGTGCCAGAGAACAATTCAGAATTCACCATTGCTAGAGCTTTGACCCCTGTTCTGTCTCTTTGGTCTTCATTGATTTCTATTCAGTGGAATTTCTCCCCTGTTACTAGTTGTACAATCTAGAGCTATAAAGAGAGCTTTGCAAGTGTTTGAGATTATATGCTTTTATATATTCCTCTACTTGAACTCCTATTTGATATCAAATGCATCCATGATCTTTGTATATTAATACACACTAATGCATTTATATTTTTGTAGAGAATAGAGTTAACTTGATCCCTTTAGTCTAAGTAGAGAATTGACCACTGAATTGTTTTACATATGCTCTTCCATCATAATCACATTCTCAGGTGGAAACCATTTTTGAGTATAGTGCAGGAGTTTTCAGTTAAATATCTTTTTCTTCCTTTCCATGTCTTCTCCCACTCTTTCTCTCCTAGTTAGGAGCAGAGAAAGACACTCATTGTAAGAGAAAGTAGCAGCATCCTACTTTGTTTCCTCTTTCCTTAGTGACTGAGTTTTGGGCATGTGCACTGATTAGTGTCAGTGGCCTCTGTCATCCTTACATTTTGAGCCTGGCCTCTGCCATTATGCATGGTCATCACAGCCTCAAAATAGAGCTGGTGTCTGAGGGAAATCAAGCCTCAGGGCTTCCTGAACATCTGGGCCCATGTCTTTCGCCAACAGAGGCTTGGCACCAGTTCTATTTTAAAGAAACCTCCATGTCCTATCTGTGGTATGGGAGCAGCCCCAGTCAGCTCCTGCACCTGCCTGCCCAGCTGCTCCCCAATTACAGAGGTCCATGTTCCCCTGCTTTTGTTGTTGGTAAAGGCCCCACCCACTCCAACGAGCATCTTTGTATGTCTGAGTGTGAGGTTTTGTGTACATATTCAGCCCCAAGTTTAGAGGTTCAATGGAGCATCATAACTTGAGTTGTATCTTTTGAATGTGTTTAGATGTGTTTAGATGTGGACATTGAAATGGTTTGCTAAACGGGGTTCAACATGATGCTGACACACTGACTTCTGTGCAATTGGTTTTTATGAAAGTCTGTGGGTTATTCTTGTACTGGCAGTGACTTTGATTAAGTACTGTATTAGGGTCATATCCTAGAATAACAACATTTCGAAATCCCTGGCTGGTTTAGAAAGAATTGTGATTAAAGTCTTGGCTGTTTTCCCGTGATTACTCATGTCTGCTGAGGGTTGAGTTTCTCTAGTTGGTGCTGGCGATTGAGCTGTGTGGCAGCCCCCCTGTGCTTCCTCGCCAGTATCAGTGGCGTCCTCCAGAGGGAAGTGATTTTTGCACTGAAATGCGAGAACCAAAAGCTGCAACAAAATTAACACGGGATCTAGGGTTTCTGATGTGACTGGAGAGTCGAACTGGGAATGTTTCCTAATGTCTAATTCATCGGCTATTGAATTTCAGACAAAACAAGGTTGCCCTGATGAGATGGGAGAGAAACCCATCTAAAAGAGATTATGGACGAGCCCATTGAGGAATAGGATATGGCAGAGGGGAATCGAGGCAATCAGATCTCTGGGCCTCAACTGAGCCTTTCCTCTCGACAGGTGTTTGCTGTGTGTTGGCCTGAGCAGCTTCATTGGCAGCTCATATGGGCTGTCGGACTGTTAGCGGCCATCCCTCTTCTTATTTATGGGAAGTGAAGTCTCTCAGTCCTTGTGTGCAGTAGACACAGGCACATTTACCCATATGTACAGCACATAAATGCTGAGGCGGATGATTTCATACTGTTTTAGATAATTGTGGGGTTCTGTTCACCTTGGGGCGGGGGGAAGCACAATTATTTTATTTTTTATTTTATATTGGGACAGGAAAACATGTTAATTTAAAAAAAATTGTGGGGCCCGGGAGATAGCATGGAGGTAAGAAGCTTGCCTTTCATGCAAAAGGTCATCAGTTCGAATCCCGGTGCACCATATGGTCCCCGTGCCTGCCAGGAGCAATTTCTGAGCATGGAGCCAGGAGTAACCCCTGAGCACTGCCGGGTGTGACCCAAAAACAACAACAACAAAAAAAAATTGTAAGATTATTGGTGATGCAGTTTATTGTTTAGTAGTACCAACTGAAAAAAATTCTTACAGTTTCAGTTTTTAATTTTGCTTCTTTGTTCTTTTTGGCCATATCCGGTAATGCTCAGGGCTTACTCCTGACTTTATGTGCAGGGATTACTTCTGGTAGACTCCTTAGAAGTTCTGGTAGACTTGTTCAAGGCCAGTACTACTGTACTCTCTCGTAGCCCATCAAATAATTTTATTACTTTTCTTGCTGATGTTTGAAACTTTTAGGCCCTCTTGGCTACTTATTTTGCAGTGTTGTAGGTTATAAATTTCTCCAGGGTAGGGCCCTGCATCTTGGGCCTTTTCCTCTCACTGGGCTATAGCTTTGCATTATCTCTGGGTTGATTTCAGATTTCTCATTGGTGGTCTACAGAGATATAATTTTGAAAATTAAGTGCAGTATGCAGGTGCCCAAATAGCTTAAATAAGCTTAACTTGAAAGAATTCTGCATATAAAGAACTGACACTTGATACTATACTTTTTTAAGCTTTCTTTGTATATTGATTTTTTTCAGGCTAATTGCAAACTAGAACAATGTTTTTTTTGTTGTTCTTACTTTTGCTCCTCTTTTCATGCATTATTAGATATTGATGAATGAAGGAGAGAGAATAACAAAATACTATGTACATATGTATGAATTTTATAGACTAATTTATCATTTCATATAGTTGAACAAGTACATTCTTAGTACTACTATCAGATTTTCTTATAAGTACTTATGATATAACAGCAAAATTCATGCACTCTTAATTCTTTGTTTTATTTTACAGGTTTTCACTGAGATAAAATCCACAGGCTTTAATATTCACATTTTACTGTGTTCAGTTCATGATTTGTATTGCTCACAGATGCACAGTCACCATTTAATTACAGGACATTCCTATTGCATCCAGAACACACCCTGCCTGTAGCATTCACCCTCAGTTCCTATTTACCCTGACCCTAGAGAATAACTAATCTATGTATATTCTCTTTGTCAGTCTATTCTGGACATTTAGTATCTATGATACTGAGAAAATGTGATCTTCTGATCTGATATCTGTCACTTGCAAAAACTTTTTAAGGTTCATTTATATTGTGGCATGAGTTAGTATTTTATCATCTATCTATCTATCTATCTATCTATCTATCTATCTATCTATCTATCTATCTGTCTGTCTATCTGTCCATCCATCTATCTGTCTGTCTGTCTGTCTACATGCAATAGGTCATAGATGGGGTTTTGGATACCTAAACTGGAGTCCTGCCTAGGAGAATTCAGTGAGGGCTTGAGTAGAGTAGCTGGTGGATATAGTCCTGTCGTTCTGGAGAGAGGTCTGCTCTGGAAGTGTATTGAGAAAGCATTAGCATATAAGGAATATTTAAAGTCCCCTAGGTTAGGACAAAGATTGTTTTCTGCTGAGAACTGAGAAAGGCCACTTGAGAGTTGATCCCAAGGCACTTGAATGATATCAGAAAGCTTTAAAGGACTCCAGTATGGAAATAAAGAAGAGCCTATTAGTCTGAAAGAAAGATAAGGAATTGAGTCTAGGTCCTGAAACTTAGGGAAGAAATTCTTTTTCAAAAAGGTTGATCAGTTGCTTTAATGGGTAGCTGCTGATAGAACCATTGATTGCTGCTAGAACTTGATGATTAAGAGTTCATTTACTCTGCTCATTTTAAAAAAGTGAGCTTCCACTCTGAAAATCATGTGTGCTCCTATTGCATACCCTGACTCTTAATACTCTGTGACTTGGGCATGGTCACCTTTACACTGTTATCCTTAAGCCCTTAATTTCATTCATGTTAGTGCTCAAACAGTCTTTTTCCTACTGCCCATCATCAACTTCAGTGTGACTCTGAATGTTCTATGCCTACAGTCCCAATTCTGGTTGTCTCTGTTCCTTATACATAAATGCTCCTATTACCTCTCTTGTGCCTTCTCCTTACAGCCTTCTGTTGCCTGGCTGTTGTTGGAAAGGCACCTCTTTTCTGCATTGTGTGTTCTAAGAGGTGTCGCATCTTCAGACTTACTTGTCTCTTTCTCTTTTCCCAAAACAATCCCTTGCTCTTAGATAATTTCCATCTGTTCTTATTCCTTGCCATAGTTTGTTATAGATCCCAGGAATGTTCCATGTTTCCCTTAGCTATGAGTTGTGCAGAAAGCACTTGCTATTAATAATGTACAAGTGTTTGTTTGTTTTCTGAATTTGGGTAAACATCATACTTAATCCTGGCCTGAGAGACAATTTTTATCGACTTTTTTTTTTGTCGTAGCAAGGAAAATGTTTTGAGATTTTTTTAAAAAGCATGGTTGAATATGAAAGATGATAAGTATATTAGTTAAGCTCCTGCTATATAGTATGAAGTTTTTATTCCCTTTTTGAAATGCATGAATTTGAAGTGGTTTGTATAGTTGAACAGAGAACTTAGCACATGTGTCATTTTCCTGACGAAGCGCTAAAGGGAAGAAAAATAGAACCTTCCGCCTCTCCTATAACCAGTGAAAGTAAAGGCACATTGCAGTTGTCTGAGGCAGATGGAATGTGAATGACTAATAAACGAGGTTTTGAAACATTGAAGAAGAACTTATTTCAATGCATATGGTGTTGGAACATAGACAAGTTAGTACTGGGAGTAAAAATAGATTCACCAGCATCAGAAGGACATCGTACCTAAGCATCATCTGCATAACAATATTTCAATCCATTTCATGGTATCAAACTCAGAAACTTAGTAAATAAATAATCTTATTCTGCCAGGAGAAGCCTTCAAATGATGCCTGCAAGAGCTGAGAGGGAAGTTGTAATACCACCAGCACTCCGTGATCATTCTAATATTTCCTTCTCTATTGTGTTTGGAGATCAGAAGGCTATACACACTCTCTAGGCTTCTTTTAAGAAACATTAACAGGAGAAAATGTAACTGATTACAATGGACACATTTGCATCTGTTCTTATGAGCCTTCTTTATACTTGAAACAGGTGCTTATTGGTTATGTCTTTTGTTCACAGACCGATAGAAAATGGACCATTGCAGAAAGCACAATATAAGTGATGAATAAAAATAGCTTTTAGGAAAGAAAATGGGCATAACTGTAAGATTTAAAGTTGATATTTGCAGATAAAGATATAGGAGAAAGTCTCAAGCAAAGATTGTTATCATTAGTAAATTGAAGTCTGTCAGTTTATTGACTTTTTAAAGCGTTAACTGGAGTAAAAATGTTTCCTTTGAGCTTTTTCTTAGGGGAGACTAGGTGAGAGGGAGGGATATTGAATTTTTACTAGAATGTGCTTCAACTTAAGGTGTTTGAAGCATCATAGCAGAAGTTTCTTGGGAGTTTGTTTTAAAGCCTGATGTGGGTTTAAACCAGACTCCTTCATCTAAGTTTGGACTTTTTTTTTTTTGCCTAAGTAAATGGAAAATAAAAAAATGAGACTTTATTTTCCTTTAGACAAATCAGGAAGGTGAGTTAAGCAACCATCTCTCTTTGTATTCCTTTAAGGTTGTTCAGCAAGCCATTTGTTGGGTGCCCACATATAATTTTGTAGCCATTCCATTTTGTGGACTAGAATGGCGCAGTGTGATTTTGTCAATGATTTGACAAACATGGGAGACTGAAATTGGAAGACAGAAGACATGGCTTTGGGGATGGCCACAGCCCTGGAGAGAGACAGGACATCATGTGGACTTGTCTTGAATGCAAATGAAGTGAAAATAAAATATTAAAGTACAGGATTTGAGAGATTAATTTGATAAAACAGTTCTAGTCCAAATGTAAAACTTTATTTCAGCTAAGAAACTTGCAACCAATTTGTACTGATTTGAGGGATTTGCAGGGCGACTATAATCATATGTTAAGTCAGTTTCCTCCTCTCATTATTTTTAAGACCATTAAATGTTATCACCAAGAACTTCTTAATAAATCTAAAATTTCTGATGACTTAATCGCAGTCATGCACCGCTTTCTATTTTTCCTAGGTATTTATTTTTAAAGGATATTTATAGATATATAATTATATAACATATGTGATTATATGTAATAATATATAATCTATGTGTATATATTAATATATCAATATATAATTTATATAAATTTATACATATTTATATAAAATATGCAATATCTATGTATGTATGTATGTATAGATATATATATATATAGATATATATATGGAGAGAAGGTAAACTTATGTGTATACCTTTTTATACATACTCATAATCTATGTCCAGTATTACCAGGATTTTTACTTCTTTATTTCTTATTTTTTTATTCTTTGTTGAAGCACTTTAAGAGCCGTTTCCACCTGTCCTATCATATTCTCCATGTGTTCTTGAATATGTATCTTAACATTATTTCTGAGACATTCACAATTCCGACAATTCTTTAATACCACACTGAGTCCTGTGGGAAATGTTTTCATTTAGAGTTCACTGATTAAGTCATGGTGATGGAAGTCATTTTTTATTAGATAGGATCTGAGAGAAAAAGATTAAAATCTTCATATTAAGTTTATATAAAGAGTACTGTTACCAAACTTTTAGATTTTGATTCAGATATTTATACCTAATGAGTTTTGGGACCTTGTGAATTTTTAAAAGTAAGGAGCAACAAAATTAAAGATAAGATTCTGCTAGAGACTACCATAAGTTTTTGAAAAGCATGAAAAAACTGCTTAGGTTTGCATTGTAAATATTTCTCCTGATCAAAATATTTTCCATTAAGTCGGGGATTAAAAAAAAAAATCATTTTCCTTTAGTATGACCTGCTTGGGCTCTATTACTGCTTCTCAATATACTCTGCTAACACTGGACTCAGCTTCAGGCCTTAGTTTTCCAGAGCTCTGTATTTTCCTCTTCTTCTTTTGAGGAACCCCTTTTTAAAAATTAAAAATTGTTTATTAGATTAAAGAACTGTGATTTATAAAGGTATTGATAGCAGCGGGTTAGGCACACAGTATTTCAACACCAGTCCCACCATCAGTCTCAACTTCCTTCCTCCATGTACTCATGTTCCTTCCCATCCCCTGCCATCTTGACATTCACATTTCAGAGTTCAGTGGTTGCAGTTTAGATCTTATGTTTTTAGTGTTGTTGAGTTTGTGCTTTGGATATCTATTTATACCACTCTCCTGAATTCTTATTCTACCCCAGGCTTCTGACCCTTGTTACCCCATATAGTTTCTCTTTTTTTAAGGATACCTTGCAATTGATTTATGTAATCAGCAAATGTCTGTCTCTTTCTAGATGACCATTCCTGCAAAAGAGCAAGGACCTTGTCTTTCTCATTCAGCTCTCATTTGCTGGTCAGAATATAGTGGAAGTCTTGCAAATCGAAGGTTTTCTGACAATCAGTAGTCAATGGTTAGTGTTGCAAAGTTAGCACTTCTGTTCTTTAAAAAGATTGAACAACATAGGAAAATTCTCAGGATTGACTTTAGGAAGAAGCAGTTGATTCCAGTGTTTCTACGTGTTTTACTTTTTATATGGATGTTTGTTGTGTGTTCCTTTAAGTTACGCAATTAATTTATTTATGTAGGCATTTTCCTTTATGATGAATGCTTGAAAAGTCTATAAATTTCCTGCTTAATACCACTTTTTCCATGTCCAACATATTCTAATAATTCATGTATTTATTCTCATTTGTTTCCAGAAGTTTTTTTATTTTTGTCTCTGAACCACTCACTGGTTCTAGAGCAGTGAACTGTTTAATTTCTAGGTTTTAAAGTTATTTCTCCATGTCTATTCATAATTCACCTCTATTTTCAGTGCATTATGGACTGAAAATATTGGTGTTTCTACCCATGCTATAGCTTCTGGTATAAAAAAATACTTGAATTTTTTGAAGAGTGTTGTTTTATTCAATATTGTTTAGCTATAACACTAATGGGTATGCACAATTATGTAATTCATATATATAAATTAATTTTCTAAGTTTGCAGTTCCCAATAACCTGTTAAAGATGAATGACTGATTGTTTAGGCCTTCTACTAACTAAATTTATTATTGAAATTATTGGTATGCAGTTTTGGTCATATTTAAATACCATTTTAGAAGAACTTGCTGAGAAGGAAACAGTTGTGTAATAATCTAAAGTCAGTAAGAGAATATTATATAGTTCTGAGGGAAAAACTATGACAGGCAGAAAGAAGGGGATCGACAGCAACCTGAAAGGATTGTGTGGAGCATATCATATTGTGGTGTATGGTGAAACTTTGTAACTGATGCAGAGAGATCCAGGGAATAGTAGGATGGGCCCTGAAAATTAAAGAGTATAGAGCTTTGGAGGTCACTGTAAGAAGAATTGCCATTCATGTAAAAAGAATGAAAAGCATTTGCACCATTCCAGAGAGAGGAGTAACTATATCCAACTTGTGTCATAACAGGATAACTAGCATGTACATTGAACACTCTTGGAAGAGTTAGGAACTTTAATCAGGAGAAAGATGGTCTTTAACTTGGAAAATGGTGGCAATAAAGTTATTGAACCTGCTGGGATTCTTGATGGTTTGGCGAATTTGGTGGATAAATTGTATGCTGAGTATGAGTGTCTCCAACATCTCAGACATGAACAACAAATATTCTGTTCTTACTGCTATCAGCTCCCTGTCCAGTCCACCCCTGTCCATGGTTGTTGCTTAATAAATATCTGATGAATGTAATAAATCATTTTAATCTGACTTCTATCTCCTGGACTCTCCTTAGTTCTCTATTGCTGGAGTGGTGCTTGATGAAACAAAGAACACATAGACTAAAAGCTGTGTGCCCACACTATTCATTGTAGGTCCAAGATGCTGTACCTTGAATCTTTAGAGCCTTTGATAGAGATTTCCGACATTCTCTGCTTCCTCCTAAGCTAAATTGGTTAGTCACTCTTTTGTGCATTTCATTTTGATAAAAGCCTTGCCTATATTTTAGTCTTTTAAAAAATGTTATTTACAAGGTAGATTCGCCAATCTTTAAAGAAATATAAAAGAAATGCACTTTTCCAGAAAGAGGTTACAGCAATAATTTTGTATGATGTCCTTAGAAAATGTTGATAAGTAGCTCTTTTGTTATGTGATTGAGTCAGTATTTTTGATCAGACAATTGGACTATTTATTGAATACCAGTATAGAAGTTCTCTATTATGTCTTATCTTTGCTATTCTATTTCTTCTGTTCCTAATATCAGGTTAGTTTTCAGAATAATAGTGCAATAGTTTCTCTGCCAAACAAATATAATTTATCATCTTCCTGCAGTTTTATTCTTTATGTGTAGATTGGTTCAAAACTCAAGTATGAGTTGTATGTCTAACTTTTGGTTACTGTGGTTTTATTGTACCTCATTCATAACACAAACTTTGGAGTCAATGACTCTGTCTTGTAATTATGTTTGTATCTCCATGCCCCTCCCAAGTTACAGTGATGCTAAATGATTATAGGTTGAATTAAAAAAAAAGCAAATTATGTTTTTCTGTTTAATAAGGGAAATTAGAGGATTGCATCTTTAAAAACAATTGATTTAAGTTATTTGCTTGTATTTTAGATTTCTGTTTTGGTCTGAATAATTCAAGATTTTTAGATATATATGCCTATGAATTTTGCCTAGTTTACATCTTGGTATTGGGGAATTCTTATGATGATGAAGTCAGGATCCAAGATGCTTCTTATAGAAGAAAGAGAGCATAGAATAATCATAATTAGATTTGTAAAAATGTCAACCTAAAATGATCCTAATTATTTTTTCCTGAAGCATAACTAATATGCAAGAAGCAAAAGTACAGTTCATTCTCATTTAAAATCTTATTAAACTTATTGCATGTAATATTACCATGATTATCATAATTGGCATAAATTTATACTTGATAAAGGTGCCACTATGTTATATTAGTAGTTAAAATGTAAATAAAACTGATGAATTGTATATGAATGAATTTTATTATCTAGAAAATAATTGCTGGGTGTGTATCTCTATACCATACCAGCTGTTTCATATTGTTTATTTCTTAGATGGGTTTTATTGTTCTACATGGCAAAACACTACTTTGTTAACTTGATCTTAATGTTATTAAGAGAATTTCTTAATCCTGATATCAGGCTTTTATAGCCTACTTCGTAAACTTGATCTTCATAGTATTTTGTTAGATTTTACTACAACATTCAAAACCAGAGATAGATTTCATTATTTTCTCTTTCTTTTTGTCTTCTAATTTTTATCATAACACTGATTAATCATGTTGTTCATAATATATTTATTTTAGACATTAAATATTCAAACAATAATCCCACCACCATAATAATCTCCTTGTACCAGTGTTCCCAATTGCCAATCCACCAACTCAGGCACAAATTCACCTCATAAATTAACATATCCTGCATTAATGCAGGCACAAATTCACAAATTAACATACTTAATATGAATAAGTATCAAATATGAAATAATTCCACAAAGTCAAATGGAATTATTATAGCAGATTAATACAGATTAATTTGATATGATTGTAATATCTCTCTGTGGTGTTTATTATAGTCAGGTCTAAGGGTTTGTTGAATTGTGGTTGGTGAGTTGAGCTTTTGTGTTATTCTGTTTATGCTCACTGAGTTTGGTAGCATACTGTGTAAATTTCCTATTAGATTTTCTGTGATATTAAGGGGCTATTACTACTATAATATACGTGGATGTTACTTTGCCACACAGTTCTGGGTTGGATTTATAGATCTACAGAAAATCTGGTAAGTTGGTAGTGTGATAAGGTTGAGTCATACAAATGAATCATTTTTTCAAGGTGAAGGGTGTGGTGTTGGCTGTTTCATGCAGAAAGGGAAATCTACCCACCCCAAATGCTACAGAGGCTGCTGCCAGGACCATATCACCTGAGTCATATTCTTGGCCACTATTCTCTTTTTTTTCTCTGTCCTATTTCTTGATTTATTTATATTGGTACTATTAAGTGAGCTAAGGGAATTGCTTAAAAATGAAGAAAGAGTAATAGGGATATGTGATAAAAGCCAATGATACTTGTGTAGGAATAATTGAATTGTGTGGAAGTTATTTATAAACTTTTCTGTAAATCATAGATTGTATAAGAACTTTTTCTATCAGTCTAAGTGGCACTTTCACTGATTCTCCCATGAAAAATTTAAAACATTGCATAAAAGGCTTGAAAATGTGTAAAATTACTGTGATGAGCTAGCAAGAACGTTAGGATTATGAGGAAGAAGTAAGAGGAATGTGTGAGACTGCAAAAAAAAAAAAAAAAAAAAAAAAAAAAAAAAAACCTCAAGGACAAGTTTTCCCTCTAAGATTATTTACCAACCAAATGAATTTCCCAGGCATGAAAACAGCTATTCCAATTTTCAGGACCTACTCTGCTCAACGAATTTAATAGGAAGTATTCCAAAATTCCACATGGAGTGTATAAATAAGATACTCTAGGACCTCAATGAAATTGAGCACCTTGGCAGCGGTTGAAGGGAAGGGGGAAATTTCTTAGATAATTCATAATATAATTTTAGGGTAAATATATTCTTAGTCTGGAATATATATTTTTCTTAGAGAAAATTTCAAAATAAAATTTAGTGTGAAATATCTTCGTATTTCTTTTAGAAAAACAGAAACTATTGCTAGTTTTCTCTGATGGAGGTCACTATCAAGCCAAACTTCAAAAAATTAAAATTGGTACATATAAACTTCTAAAGAGCATGAGCTTAGGCTTTTCTGCACAAGACAGCCAAGAAGATGCCACACTATCTCTAGGACCCAAATCCGGCAAAGACCCCACCCAATAAGGTGGGTTCTGATGCCTGTCACGTGATTGGGCACAGGAGAGCCATCATAAAAAACTGCTGCTTTGCTCGCTGTCTGTTTTTCTTTGCAAGACAGTCAAGAAGATGCAATCGAACACAGTCTCCAGGGCCCAAAGCCGGTAAGGGCCCACCCAATAAAGTGGAGCCAGAGCAGCCTGCTGTTCCACTTAGTTATGCAACCGCGTGCATCTAACTCACGAACCCCAGCACAGCACATGGTAAAAACCACTATACAAGTGTTAGCAGTGTGGAAACAATGCATGACAACACTACACATAGAGAATGAAGTTGACCTAACAAGCATCACAGAAAAGGAGTTTAGAGTATTAATATTGAGGATGCTCAAAGAACTCAAAGCAAGCCATAGATCGAGCTGAACAGACCACAATGATAAAGCTCAGAAAACTCCAAAACCGAACAATAAACTTAAGTAGTTTTCTGTCTGAAAAGCTCAGTAGATGAATTGCAAACCTCAAAAGCCTTTCCAAGGGAGTAACAGCAGCTAGGATAGAGTCAATGAGCTGGAGGATAAGATGCAGAATAACTCTGTACAGCAAAAGAGATTGGAAAAGAACTTTAAAGTAAATGATCAGGCATTGAATAAACTACTTAATAAATGTGAACAGAATAAAACAGAAGTCTTTGATAAACTCAACAGAAAGAACACAGGAATCATTGGAGTCCCAGAGAATCAGGAAGAGAATATTAAGAAAAGTTGGAAAAAGTGTGAGAAGAAGAGTAGTAAGAAGAAGAGGAAGAAGGGGAAGAAGAATAAAGAAAAAAGGAAGAGGAAGAAAAGAGAAGAGGATGAGGAAGAAGAAGAAGAAAAGGTTGAAGAGGAAGAATATAAAGAAGAGAAAGACAAGGACAAAGAGGAAGAAGTAAAAGAAGAGAAAAGACAAGAGAAGAGGAAGAGGGGAAGAAGAGGAAGAAGAAAATGAAGAAGAGGAGGAGAAAGGAAAAGAAGAGGTATAAGTAGAAGAGGAGGAAGAAGAATAAGAAGAAGAATAGGAGAAAGAAGAAGAGAATAAAAAGGAAATGGACTGAAGATTTATTTTTAATTTCTTTTCTTATAATGGTGTCTTTGTTTAAGCACCATGTCTATAATGATAGTTGGGTTTCAGTTAAAAAAAGAATAATAGTAAAAAAAAACATGAACTTAAGAATTTCATGCTTTCTCTCTTTTCCTCTTTTTTTTCACATACACAATCATACTGAGGATACTTGATACTTACAGGGAAAAAGGATTCATGAACAAGATTCAGTAGAAGAAACAGAAAAAGATAAGCCAAAAACTTTGGCATTTTGCAGTAATCATACCTATAACACAAGGTTATTTTTTAATACAAGGTTATTTTACATACTGTTTCAGTTATGACATTTCATCCCCACATTTCATATTTTTCTTGTCAGATTATAGTTTTTGTCATAAATAGCAGATTGATATTCTAGTTTTTATGTGAATGGCTGTAATTACTTCTCTGTTTCTCTATCCAAATGATATTTTAAAGTTTCATATACTTTTCCCTGAAAACTGTTACCACATCTTGAATTCATCCACTGTAGTATACATTAAGGACATAGGGTAATGACTAGACTCAAATTTTGGCATCAAGTACTATATAAACTATTAGCACTTAGGTTATATACTTTACAACAATAATGGTGGGATCAGGTGGAGAAGAAAATTTTCAAGAATAAGTGAAGAGATAAGCGTGTGATAAATGTGAAGCAAAATATTATTGAAAAAATTATCTAACTCTTTAGTTGTGAATGATACTGAATTTGTTGTCTTTTAGTGGAGAATGAAAGCCAAGTATTAAAACGTGATAGGCTCATTCTCCCATCCCCAATAGTAATTATCATTTCAATTTTAGAGAAATGAGAGGGATAGGCTTCCTTTTTTTGTGTTCAATATAGTACCAATTGGAGTAAATGAAATATAGCAAACACTAGAGTACCTCGTGGAATGATAATTCTGAAAAAAGTAAAGCACTGATTTTTCCCTCCAATTATTTGCCAAATAAAGGTTATGAACAACCTTTTCCCCCTCTGCTTTACCTGTTTAGGAAAATGATATAACTGCTTCATCCACTGTAATTTTGAGTGTTGGCCACTTTATAGCTTATGTTTTCCTGACTTTGAAGATCAGTTTTAATTCTGTGATATTACATAGATTGCCTGGGAAGTTGACTGATGCTGATTAAACCTAAATTGTAACTATGGGTTTCCTGGTCAAATTATTTAAGGCCACCTGTGCCTCAATAATCCAGATGCTTCCAATGAGCCATGAAATAATGCTGTTTCAGTTTGGCTGCCAACACTGATTATCTTTGTCAGTAAGCTAAATGCTACCATGTTTTGCCACTTTTATTGTGATGCTAAATTTGCATTTACAAACCCTTTATCTCCTACTTTTCATGGTTATTTTAGGTTATTATATTCTGTGCCTGTGATATAAACCTCTTTAAAATAATTCCCTTCCAACATTGGGAGTACATAGATTTAAGTACTTCTGAGTATGAGGACAATGCAATATCATTGCTTTGTATGAGCTAGAATATTTATGCACGAAGCATTTTCTGTGGCCTCAGCTCCACTAGAGACCATTTCTCAGACAAAATAAGATCGATGGGCTCAATCTGTTTTCAGCATGATGCTTATCCACATCATAAATTCACTCAGTTGGCAAGCCTTCATCAAAAGACTCATGACTAGTCTACATACATGTTAGGTCGACACTGAGATGGGCTCATGTGATTAGGAAATGTCACTGTATTCTGACATCCTTCCTATCAGTTTTGCTTTATTTTAACAAGAACTAATGGCCACATCTTTGAA
Source organism: Crocidura indochinensis (assembly GCA_004027635.1). Classification (NCBI taxonomy): domain Eukaryota; kingdom Metazoa; phylum Chordata; class Mammalia; order Eulipotyphla; family Soricidae; genus Crocidura; species Crocidura indochinensis. Next base: position 19,641 of record PVKC010014238.1, read on the forward strand.
ATCTGTAATCTGAAACTTGAAAGAGGAAGTAGTTCTTCTTGTCTGTTGGAATCATAGTTGATGAACTGCCATAGAACTTTGATTGATTGAAGCAGTGCAGACAGCTTCCTAGTTGTATCAATTTTGCAATATCATCATCTACTAAAAGCTATAGTGCTAATAAGCCTTCAGACCAGATTAGGCGACCTTGACTGGAGAGAGGGAGACGGGGACTGGTGAAAAGGGTTTTTTTTTTTTTTCCTTGAGATCAGAAGACTCATGCTTTCTCTGTGTACTGCTCATCTTTTTGCCCACCTCCACAAGTCCCTTAATGTAATCGATCATCAGTTGGTTATTTAGAAGAAAAATAAACAATGAGCATTAGAGTGTGACCGGTTTTGAAAATGATTTGGCAGTTACTCAGAATTTTATTTTTTTTATTTTTATTTTTTACAAGCCCAATATACCAATTATTTTATATCTGTTTGTATAGATGTGATTTTCTTTTTATATGTATAAATCTTTATTTAAGCATCATGATTACAAGCATGTTTGAGTTTCAGTCATAAACAGAATACCCACCCTTCACGAGTGCAACATACCCACTACCAATGCCCCCCTCCTACATCACCCCTGCCTGTATTTTCGATAGGCATTCTACTTCTCTCATTCTTTAACATTGTCATGTTAGTTGTTAGTGTAGTTATTTCCCTAAAAGAGTTTACCACTCTTTGTAGTGAGCTGTCCTGCTGAGGTCGCAAGGAGTATTTACTCAGAATTTTAAACCAAGATTTATCATAGGCCTTTTGCGGTTCAAACTCTAAGTATATGGTAAAGAGAAACAGAAACATGCTTGCTCTAAGTATGAATATGAATATCCTTAATAATACTACCCATTATAGCCAGCATGGATATTTTTATCAGCTATAAACTAAATCTGTTTTATATATACATATATGCTCTAGAATGTTTGACCCTAAAAAGTTATGAACTATTGATGAACTTTGAAAACATGCTGCTAAATGAAAGAAACTAGTGAAGTAAGATAGAAGGCTCCAGATTACACACAAGAAACTCTCTGAGTTAGGTTTGCCATGGAAACATATTTAGTAGATTTGTGATAATTAAAACTAAGGAAAAGCTAAAGATTGAGAGAAGAAAGAATCAATGCAATCTCCTTATGTAGACTTAAAATAAAGTGAATTGGAGGATAATGTCACTAAGATAACAGTGTTCCTCAAAGATGGCCAATTACAATTCCCCTGTGTCTTATTGATCTGCCACTTAAAATTACGCAGCAATGACTGTGGGCCCTTCAGTAATTAGTTCATTTCTTGCATTTTGCTTTTTATAGTATGCACCATTTCAGACTCTGTTTTATAAATTTTCACTACTATTACTAACAGCACTTGTTTTGACATAGGCCTTTAAAAGAATTTCAGAGTAGTAGTTCTCTCAGGATTCCTTCCCATGGGCTATTACTACTTTTACTTAATTTTTTTTGTTTTCTTTTTTGTTTCTGTCATCTCATTCTAAAAAAAAAATTCATTCATTTACTTTTAGGTATTAATTAAGGAACAATATTTTTAAACCACGTTATTACCTCCATATAATAGATTCGTTGAAACATTACTTGTTATTCAGGAGTTAGAATGTATTATTTTTTTTGAATTGCAAATGCAATATTTTTTTTGCAAATGCAATTTTTTAACAAATATCTTTCTTTGACCCAAAGTGTCATGGCAGGGATAGGATGGAAACATTTTAGTGATTGTCTCTTGACTCTGACTTGGGGGAGTCACTCCTGGTGGTTCCGGTGGGTGCTGTGGATCAAACTAGGGTTGGCCATATACAAGGCAAATGGCCTTAAACCCTGTACAGTCATAGACCTAAAAAAAAAAGAGTAAAATATACTTAATTCATTTGCTTCTTAGCTTATTTACTTGGAAATAATTCAGCAACTATAAGATATTACACACAGAGAATATACTTTAAACTTTTTCCTCTGACCTGAGATCCTGGGGGTGTCTTTATTTCTTTGATTTCTTAGTTTTACCCCTAGCCCAGATGAATTATTTAACTGCCCAACATAACAATTTAGTATTGTTTCCCACCCCAGACCCCATCTGTGATTCAGTGGAGGACTTCCTACAAATGTGATCCCAGGTAAAGTGAAAAGAGCTGTGATTCTACATATCTGTCAAACCTCACCGAAGAACTAAAGCAAGAATTTAGTCAGGTTTCAGAAAGTCCAAATTCCCTGCTTATTCATGACCTTCTTGGTTTTTGGGCCACACCCAGTGACGCTCAGGGGTTACTCCTGGCTCAGAAGTCTGCGCTCAGAAGTTGCCCCTGGCCTGGGGGACCATATGGGGCACGAGGGATCGAACTGCAATCCGTCCAAAGCTAGTGCGGTAAGGCAGGCACCTTACCTCCAGCGACACCACCCGGCCCCTATTCATGACCTTCTTTAGTGGCAAAATAACCCATTTTATTTGATGATTGGATGGTGACAAATTGTCCAGCAGTGTTTCTGGGTATTCTGGACTATTTTGTTTTGAATCCTGAGTTCAGAGGAACATGGTGAAAGAGACATGACTTTGTTCTACAGGAGGAATAAGATGTGTCAGCTTCCAACTGTTGTAGTTGCTCAAAGCAGAGA
>PVKC010014239.1:0-22313 GCA_004027635.1 Crocidura indochinensis
TCTTATAGTTTTGGGTCTTATATCTAGGTCTTTAATCTATTGGGATTTGATCTTAGTGCATGGTATTAAATGGAGGTCCGAGTTTGCTTTTTTGCAGCTGACCAGTTGTTTCAACACCACTTGTTGGAGGCTTTCCTTGCTCCATTTTGCATTTCTTGCCCTTTTATTGAAGATTAATTGATTGTATATCTGGGACACATTCCCTAAATACTCAAGTCTATTCCACTGATCTGAGGGTCTGTTTTTATTCCAGTACCAAGCTATTTTAATGATGATAGCTTTGTAATACAATTTAAAGTTTGGGAAAGTGATGCCTTCATACTCCTTTTCCCAAGGGTTGCTCTAGCTATTCGTGGGTGTCTATTGTTCCAAATGAATTTAAGGAGTGTTTGATCAATGGCTATCCTTAGAGGGATTGCATTATCTGTACAATGCTTTGGGGCGTATTGACATTTTTTTGTTGTTGTTGTCAATGTATTTAATGGTATCCAAAAATCTTGGTATTTCTGTGCTTGTCTCTGGGGGGGGGGTGTGACCACTTGTTCTGTCACTTTTTTGAAGTGTGGCTCATAAAAATTTTGACTATAGGGATCCAGTTTATTCTGATTTGTCTCATGCCTCTACTGTTCTTTAAGAGTGCCTTTGCTCTTTTGCACAGGGAGCTCAAAACTCTCCTTCTCTTTCTTTTCCCTAGATTAGAAGGAACTTTTCTTCAGAATCTGGTTTGTCTTTAGGGCTTTGTTTCATTTAAAGCTCAGGATCTGTTTGTGCAGTGTGCATATTATTGATCTACTGGATAAAGTTTAGGGAGTGCATGTTTATATATTAAGGCATTTATATAGAAAATTACATTTGTAGGGGTCAGAGAGATAGCCTGGAGGTAAGGCATTTGCTTTGCATGCAGAAGGTCAGTGGTTCAAATCCCAGCATCCCATATGGTCCCCCAAGCCTGCCAGGAGTGATTTCTGAGTGTGGAGCCAGGAGTGGCCCCTGAGCATTGCCGGGTGTGACCCAAAAACCAAAAACAAATAAAAAATATCAATTTAAAATTACATTTGTAGTAGTTTCTATATATAATTATAAGTTTATTTTTGTTTCGTTTTATTTTTAAAAAACATTCTCATCACCAATGTCCCAAGTGTCCCTCCTCCCCACCCCACACCGGCCTCTGCTCTAGACAGGCTTTCTACTTACCTCATTCAATCACATTTTGTTATGATGGTTCTCAGTGTCATTATTTCTGTGACTGCACTCATCACACGATGTGGTGAGCTTCATGTCATGAGCTGGATCTTCCAGTCCTCTATTTTGTCTCTGAGAATCATTACACAAATGTCTTTTATTTTTCTCAAAACCCATAGATGAGTGAGACCATTCTGTGTTTATCTCTCTCCCTCTGACTTATTTCATCAGCATAATAGATTCCATATATATCCATGTAAGGAAAATTTCATGACTTCATTTCTTCTGATGGCTGCATAATATTCCATTGTATATATGTACCACAGTTTCTTTAACCATTTATCTATTGAGGGGACATCTAGGCTGTTTCTAGAGTCTGGCTACTGTAAACTAAGCTGCAATGAATATAAGTGTGAGGAAGGGATTTTTGTATTGTATTTTTGTGTTCCTAAGGTATATCTTTAGGAGTGGTATAGTGGATCGTATGGGAGAACAACCTCCAGCTTTTGGAGGAATCTCCATATCGCTTTCCATAAAAGTTGGGCTAGACAGCATTCCCACCAGCAGCGAATAAGAAATCCTTTCTCTCCACATCCCCGCCAGAACTGCTTGTTCTCATTCTTTGTGATGTGCACCAGTCTCTGTGGTGTGAGATGATACCTCATAGTTGTTTTGATTTGCATCTCCCTGATGATTAGTGATGCAGAGCATTTTTTCATGTGCCTTTTAGCCATTGTATTTCTTTTTTGTCAAAGTGTTGAGTATTGTTATTTTAATGATGTTATTCCTGTCAATCCATGAGCAGGGTATGTGTCTCTATTTGCTCGTGTCCTCTTTTATTTCTTGAAACAGGATTTTGTAGTTTTCTTTGTATAGGCTCTTCACGTCTTTAGTTGATTCCAAGATATTTAAGTTTGTGTGTGACTCTAATACGAATAGTTTTTTTTTAAATGTCCATTTCTTTTCTATCATTATTGGTGGATAAGAAGGTGATTGAGTTTTTGCATGTTAATTTTGTAGCCTGCCACTTTTCTATATAAATTTATTGTTTCTAGAAGCTTTTTTGGTAGTCTTTAGGGTTTTCTAAATATATTATTATGTCATCTGCAAACAGTGAGAGTTTGACATCTTCCTTTCCTATCTGGATGCTCTTGATATCTTTTTCCTGCCTAATCTCTATGGCAAGAACTTCCAGATCTATGTTGAATGGAAGTGGTGAGAGAGGGCAGCCTTGTCTTGTACCAGATTTTAGAGGAAATGCTTTTAGTTTATCACCATTGAAAATAATAGTTGCCATTGTCTTGTTTAGATGGCCTTTACTATATTGAGAAAAGTTCCTTCCATTTCAATCTTGATGGAGAGTTTTTTTTTTTAATCAAGAATGAGTGTTGGACCTTATCAAATGCTTTCTCTGCATCTGTTGACATGACCATATGGTTTTTATTTTCTTTTTATTGATATGGTGTATTATGTTGATTGATTTATGCATATTAAACCATCCTTGCATTCCTGGAATGAATCCTGCTTGGACGTGGTGTATGACCATCTTGATGAGTCATTGGATCCTATTTGCTAGATATTTGTTGAGGATCTTTATATCGTGTTCATCAGGGATATTGTCCTATAGTTTTCTTTTCTTTTCTTTTTGTTTTTTGGGCCACACCCAGTGATGCTCAGCGGTTACTCCTGGCTATGCACTCAGAAATCACTCCTGGCTTGAGGGACCATATGGGATGCTGGGGTATCAAACTGTGGTATGTCCTATGCTAGCATGGGCAAGGCAGACACCTTACCCCTAGCACCACTACTCCAGCCTCTGTAGTTTTCTTTTCTTGCAATATCTCTGGTTTTGGTATTATGGTGATGTTAGCTTCATGAAAACTATTGGAGAGGGGCCAGAGAGATTGCATGGAGGTAAGGCAGTTGCATTGCATGCAGAAGAACAGCGGTTCTTCTGAGCCTGTCAGGAGCAATTTCTGAGCATAGAGCCAGGAGTAACCCCTGAGCGCTGCCAGGTGTGACCCAAAAACAAAAAAGAAAACAAAACAAAAAACAAAACAAAACAAAAACCAAAAAAACAACTATTGGAGAGTGTTCCTGATTTTTCAGTTTCATGAAAGAGCCTGCAAAGGATTGGTAGTAGTTCCTCTAAAAATGTTTGAAAGAATTCGTTAGTGAATCCATCTGGGCCTGGGCTTTTGTTTTTAGGAAGACTTTTGATTACTCTTTAATTTCCTCAGTAGTGATGGATCTATATAGATATGCTAGATAATCCTGGTTTAAAGGTGAAAGATTGTAGGAGTCCAAGAATGTATTCATTTCTTCCAGGTTCTCATATTTGTGGCATAGAGTTTCAGAAAGTAGTCTGATTACTTTTTGAATCTGCAGTATCTGTAGTGATCTCACCTTTTTAATTTCTAATGCAATTTATTAACTTTCTCGGTTTCTTTTTGAGTTTTGCTAGTGGTTTATCAATCTTGTTTATTTTTTCAAAGAACCAACTTTTGCTTTTGTTGATCTTTCAAATTGTTTTTTTTTTAAATTTTCATTTTATTGATTTCCACTCTAAGCTTTGTTTTGCTTAACCCCTGGTGGCGCTCAAGGATTACTCCTGGCTCTATGCTTAGAAATCACTCCTGGCAGGCTTGGGGGACCATATGGGATGCCGGGATTCAAACCACGGTCCTTCTGCATGCAAGGCAAATGCCCCACCTCCATGGTATCTCTTCAGCCCTGCTGTAAGCTTTATTATTTTCTTCTGCCTACCTATTTTTGTCTCCTGTTGATAATTTTCTAATTTTAAAAGCTGTGTCATTAAACTATTTATGTAGGCCCCATATGCCTTTCTGATGTGTGCGTTAAAAGCTATAAAATTTCCTCTTAATACCGCTTTTGCTGTGTCTTATAAATTCTGATAGTTTGTGTCTTCTTTGTCATTTGTTTCCAGAAATGTTTTGATTTCCTCTTTGTTTTTATCTCTGACCCACTCCACTGGTTGTTTAGCAGTGTGCTGTTTAATTTCCACGTGTTAAAGTTTTTCTTCTGTGACCCTTTGTAGTTCATCTCTAAATTTAGTGCCTTGTGATCTGAGATGATAGTCTGTACAATTTTTATCTTCTTGACTTTATGAAGATATGTTTCATGGGACAGCATGCGGTTTATTCTGAAAAATTACCCATGTGCATTGAAGAAGAATGTGCATCCAGTTTTCTGGGGTGGAGTGCCATATATATATGTATATATATACATATATATATATTAGTCTATGTTCTTCCATTTCTTTTTTCAGAGCTAGTATATTCTTGTTGGGTTTCAGTCTGGTTAACCTATCAAGGGGTGTCAGGGCAATGTTGAGTTGTCCCACTATTATTGTGCTGCTATTGATGTCTTCTTTCAGGTTTGTCAACAACTGATTTCTTCCTGCTGTACATATTCTTTGATTTGTATGAAATGACCATCTTTGTCCCTTACAATTTTTTGAGTCTAAAGTTTGTGTCATCTGATATTAATATGACCACTCCAGCTTTTTTTAAGGGAGTCATTTGCTTGGATGATTTTCCTCCAGCCTTTTATTTTGAGTCTATGTTTGTTCTGATTATTTAGGTGTGTTTCTTGTAGGCAACAGAATTTTGGCTTTAGCTTTTTGATCCATTTTTTTTTTTTTTTGGTTTTTGGGCCATACCTGGTGATGCTCAGGGGTTACTCCTGGCTATTCGCTCAGAAGTCGCTCCTGGTAGGCACGGGGGACCATATGGGGAACCAGGGGATCGAACCGTGGTCCGTCTTAGGTTAGCACAGGCACCTTCCCTCCAGCGCCACCGCCCGGCCCCCTCACTCTGTGCCTCTTAACTGGTGTATTAATTCTATTCACATTGAGGGAGAGAATTGTCATGGGATTTACTATCATCTTTGTATAGAAGTTTGGTGTGTCTGTTGTTCGGTCTTGTCTTAAAGTAGACCTTTCAGTTTTTCTTTTAAGGCTGGTTTTGAGTCTGTAAAATTCCTGAGCTGTTGTTTATCCTTGAAGCTATGTATACTTCCTTCAAACCTAAAAGTCAGTCTGGCTGGGTTCAGTATTCTAGGTGAAACATTCATTTCCTTGAGTTTTGTTACTATATCCCACCACTGCCTTCTGGCCTTTAAGGTTTCTTTTGACAGGTCTGCTGTAAATCTTAAGCATGCTCCTTTGAATGCAATTTCCCTTTTTGATCTTGCTGCTTTCTATCCCTGTCTGTGGGATTTGTCATTGTGAATAGGAAGTGTCTTGAGGTGCTTTTCTTTGGGTTTCTTTTAGCTGGTACTCTTCTGGCATGCAGGATTTGGTTGCATGACATCTTTAGCTATGGAAGTTTCTCTGTAATGATGTCCTTGACTATTGATTCTTCCTGAGGATTTTCTTCCTGGGTCTCTGGGACTCCAATGATTCTTATGCTGTTCCTGTTGAATTTGTCAAGAACTTCTATTTTATCTGTTCACATTCTTTGAGTTTTTTTCATTGTCTGATTGTTTGCTTTAAGTTTCTTTCCCTGTCTCTTATGCTGTATGGAGTTGTTATGCATCTCATCTTCCAGCTTGCTGATTTTGTCCTCGGCTGTTGTTACTCTGTTAGAGAGGCTTTCCATTGAGTTTTAATTTCATCTACTGAGTTTTTCAGTCCTGTCATTTCAGTTTGGAATTTTCTGATTTCTATCTTTGTGTTCTCTTCAGCTTGATATATTACTTCTTTGAGTTCAATGAGCATTCTTCATATTACTACTCTAAACTCCTTGTCTGAGAGACTATGTGGTTGGTACTCTCTGGGTCATCAGAGTACCACCTTCGTTCTCTATGCATGTTGTTTTCCTGTGTTGCTTCCCTATTGACACACTTGTAGCGTGGCTTTTACTGCATGTCGTGGTGGGGACATGGGCTAGGAGATGCATATTGTCACATAGTGAAGAGGAGCAAAGAGGAGCGGCCAGGCTCCTCCCTGCTTCTCTGTTTCCTGGTCTGTGAACCTTGATGGGATTAGGTGATGGGATTAAGTTCACTGGGGTCTTCCTCAGAAGTCTCATGCAGGGATCAGGAAATTAAAAATGGAGGTAATCAGAGGTTTTATATAGGCAGCAGGCAGGGGGTGGTACCACTTTGTGAATTGGGAATGCCTACCTGGCTGGTAAACCTTGATGGGATTAAGTTGATTAAATTCTCTGGGGTCTTTCTCAGCAGTCTCCCGCAGGGATCAGGAAGCCCCAGATGATAGAATCTTAGTTTTTGTCCTTGTTCCATTATGCTTTAAGCATTTGAATTTCAGGTATTGCTTTTTTCAGTACTAATCTTTATATAAATGTATGTAAATATATTTTATATAATTATTAGGTCACCATAATTCCCATCACTTTTTATAATATAGAGTTTCAGGTATTTACAATTTTAATACTAATTTCACCACAGTGTAATGTCCTCAGGTTCCCTCTTACCCTAAACCTGTCTTTTCACCAGGCACATTATTAAGTTTTGTTACTGAGTTTGGGTTTCATGTTTACAGTGTTTTTTTTAAACTTTATTTATTTAATTATTGATTGGTTTTTGAATCATACCCAGCAGTGCTTCGGGATTATTCCTGGCTCTGCACTCAGAAGTTGCCCCTGGCAGGGTGGGTGACCAAATGGGATGCTGGGAATCGAACTGGGTCCCTCCCAGTCAGCCGCATGCAAGGCAAATGCTCTACAACTGTGCTATCTCTCTGGCCCCTACAGTTTTGTTGTTATTGTTGTTTTTATATATACATATACCCTACCTTGCCTGAGGTGCTAGATGTCATTTAAAAAATTTAGGTATTAGCCCCTTATCTGAATAGTTTCTCCCATTTTGAGGGTTCCCTTTGTATCCTAGTCACTATTTCCTTTGAGGTGCAGAAGCTTCTCAATTTATGTCGCTCTTGGCAGGCACGGGGGACCATATGGGGAACCGGGGGATCGAACTGTGGTCCGTCCTAGGTTAGCGCAGGCAAGGCAGGCACCTTACCTCCAGTGCCACTGCCAGGCCCCTAATTTTTTCTTTTTTATGTTTACTTTTATATATAAATCTTTATTTAAGCACCATGATTACAAGCATGTTTGTAGTTGGGTTTCAATCATAAACAGAATACCCCCTTCACCAGTGCAACATTCCCATCACTAATGCCCCCTACCCCTTCCCCTGCCTGTATTCGTGACAGGCATTCTACTTCTCTTTCTTTAGTGTAGTTATTTACCTAAAAGCATTCACCACTCTCTGTGGTGAGCTTCATATTGTGAGCCATCCTCTGGCCCTCATCTCTATTGTCTCTGGGCATTATTACAATCATGTCATTAATGTTTCTTAAAACCCATAGATGAATGAGACTATTCTGTGTATATCTCTCTTCCTCTGACTTATTTTACTCAGCATAATAGATTCCATGTACATCCATGTATAGGAAAATTTTATGACTTCATCTATCCTGATGTCTGCATAATATTCCATTGTATATATGTACCACAATTTCTAAAGTCATTCATCTGTTGAAGGACATCTTGGTTGTTTCTAGAGTCTGGCTATTGTAAATAACAGTGCAATGAATATAGGTGTCAAGAAGGGATTATTGAATTGTAGTTTTGTATTCCTAGGGTATATCCATAGGAGTGCTATAGCTGGATCATATGGGAGCTCAATTTCCAGTTTTTTGAGGAATCTCCATATTGTTTTCCATAAAGGCTGGACTAGATGGCATTCCCACCAGCAGTGAATAAGGGTTCCTTTCTCTCCCCAATCCGCCCAGACCTGATTTTTCTTGTTCTTTGTGATGTGTGCCAGTCTCTGTGGTGTGAGATAGTACCTCATCATTGATTTGTGTCTCCCTGATGATTAGTGATGTGGAACATTTTTTCATGTGTATTTTGGTCATTTGTATTTCTTCTTTGAGGAAGTGTCTGTTCATTTCTATCCTCATTTTTTGATGGGCTAAGATGTTTGTTTCTTGTTTAGTCCTGTCAGTACCTTATCTGAAGGTAGCTTTTGTATCCTAGTCACTATTTCCTTTGAGGTGCAGAAGCTACTCAGCTTTTGATTAGTTTATTTCTGCTTCCACTTGCTTGAAGTGTTTTTTTCTCCTTGAAGATGCCTTTGTTCTCAATGTGATGGAGTATTTACCCATGTGTTGTTCTATATATCTTATGGTTTCAGGCCTGATATCAAGGTATTTAATCCATTTGGATTTGACCTTTGTGCATGGTGTTAGATGGGACGTCTGAATTAGCTTTTTTTAAGTGGCTAACCAGTTGTGCCAGCACCAATTGTTGAAGAGACTTTCCTTGTTCCATTTTGGATTTTTTGCCCTTTATCAAAGATTAGTTGATTGTATCTCTGGGGAACCTTCTCTGAATACTCAAGTCTATTCCACAGATCTGAAGATCTGTCTTTATTTCAATACCATGCTGTTTTAATAACTATTACTTTGTAACACAATTTAAAATTGGGGAAAGTAATGCCTCCTACTTCTTATTCTTACAAATGAATTTCAGGAGTGTTTGATCCACTTCTTTGAAGAATGTCATGGGTATCTTTAGAGGGATTGTGTTAAATATGTATGATGCTTTGAGGAGTATTTCCATTTTAATGATATTAATCCTGCCAATCCATGAGCAGGGCATGTGTTTCCACATCCACGTGTCCTCTCTTATTCTTGAAGCAGGCTTTCATAGTTTTCTTTGTATAGATCCTTCACGTCTTTAGTAAAGTTGACTCCAAGATATTTGAGTTTGTATGGCATTAATGTGAATGGTATTGGTTTTTTTTTTTTTTTTGGCTTTTGGGTCATACCCAGCAGGGGTTACTCCTGGCTCCATGCTCAGAAATTGCTCCTGGCAGGCACGGGTATTGTTGTTGTTGTTGTTTTTTTTTTTAATGTCTGTTTCTTCTCTATCATTTTTGGTGTATAAGAAGACCATTGACTTTTGTATATTAATTTTGTAGCCTGCCACTTTCCTATATGAACCTATTGTTTATAAGAGCTTTTGGCAGTCTTTATGATTTTCTAAATAAAATAAATAAAATTAAGTATGTACAAAGTTTTGGGGAGTATTTTATTTTAATGATGATGATCTTCCCAGTCTATGAACAGGATGTATCTCCATTTCATTGTGTCCTATTTTATTTCTTAAAAAAAATTTTTTTTGGGGGAGCCCGGAGAGATAGCACAGCGGTGTTTGCCTTGCAAGCAGCTGATCCAGAACCTAAGGTGGTTGGTTCGAATCCTGGTATCCCATATGGTCCCCCGTGCCTGCCAGGAGCGATTTCTGAGCAGATAGCCAGGAGTAACCCCTGAGCACTGCTGGGTGTGGCCCAAAAACAAAAACAAAAACAAAGTAAACAAAAAAATTTTTTTGGGGGGGGGCATACCTGATGATGCTCAGGGGTTATTCCTAGCTCTATGCTCAGATATTGCTCCTGGCTTGGGAACCATAAAGAACCAGGGGATCAACTGTAGTCTGTCCTAGGTCAGCCACGTGCAAGGCAAATGCCCTACCACTGCACCACAACTTTGGTCCCTCTTTTATTCGTTGAAGCTGTGTTTTGTAATGACATGGTACTGACAAATTACTGACAAGAACAACAAAAACCACAAAAACAAAATCTAACCCCATCAAATAATGGAGAGATAAATGAACAGTCAATTTCTCAAAGAAGAACTACAAATGTCCAAAAGATGCGTGAAAATAATGCTCCACATCACTAATTATAAGGGAGATGCAAATCAGAATGAGTTGAGGTACCATCTCATTGCACAGAGACTGGTACACATCACAAAGAATAAGAAAAAGTGCTGGTGGGGATTTGGGGAGAAAGGAACTCTCATTCACTGCTGGTGGGGATGGAATACCATCTACCCTTTTCAGAAAACAATATGGAGATTCCTCAAAATACTGGAAATTGAGCTCCCATATGATCCAACTATACCACTCCTTGGGATATATCTACCGTAGGAACACAAAAGCACAATACAAAAAGGTTTCTATATACCTGTATTCATTGCAACTCTATTTATAATAGTCAGATTCTGGAAACAACCAAGATGTCTGACAATAAGATGAGTGACTAAAGAAATGGTGGTACATATATGCATATGCATATAAAAGTTTCAACTATCATTGTTACTGCCAGACTGGTCCCTTCTGTATCCTAACTGCACTGTTCCACAATTTGTGGCAAGCTTCTTACCAATGACTGATTGATTCTCCTGATCTTCATCTCTATTGTCTCAGGATATTCTAGCGATACTATATTATTATTTTTATATTCCACAAGTGAGATTCTTCTATGTCTATTCTGTTCCCTATGACTTATTTCTCTCAGCATAATACTCTCCATATCCTTCCACGTATAAACAAATGCCATGACTTCATTTTTCCCTAACAGCTACATGGTATTCCAGTGTATATATGTACTCAAAAGACACTTTATCCACTCATCTGATCTGGGGAAACTGGGTTGTTTTCAGATTGTGGCTATTGTAAATACTGCTTACCAAGTGTGATTCGCGAGCCCACAGCCGGAGTAAATATGAGCATGGCCTGGTGGGTACACTGGTAACATATAAAGATAATAAAAAGAAAAACAAAGTCATTGACATTTCAGAGGAATATGCTATAGTGGAATCTTTGTAAAAATGATTTTTTGTTTAGGGCCACTCATGGCGATATTCAGACGTTCCTCCTGCTCTGCATGCAGGAATTACTCCTAGCTGCCTCATGGGTTCTATGGGATGCCTGGGATGAATCCAGGCAGGTCGTCTGGAATGCATTAGCCCTCCCTATGACCTATTGCTCAGACACTCTTGAGATATTATAAATGGCAAATAAGTGCATTTTCTCAGGGTTCTGTGGGGGCATTGCCCTGGCCTTCACATAGGTGAAGATTGGCTGCATGTTGAGCTCTAACCAAGCCCCAACGACGGGTGTGTTTATGTCTCTTTGAAACTGCTCCTTCATTTTCTGCATGGGAGTAGATCGACGTCCCCTAAGTCCAGGACTGGAGGAAAATGACCTTCCCCGCCAGGAGGGAGATGCGGCTGGGAACGAGATGGAGCCTGGCCCTTTAAGAGCCCTCCGTGTGACGTCACGCCTCGCGCCATTTTTCTTTCTCACGGTCGGACCCTGACCCGGAAGCGCCATTTCGAACCCTCGTCGCCCGGGCCGGCAGTTCCGGGGGTCCCGGCGGCCAGAGGGGCCCCAGAGGGACGATTTTCTCCCCGCCGTGTGTCCGTCCGTCCGTCCGTCCGTCCGTCCGTCGCGGGGCCCCGGAGCGCGCGTGGTGTCCCGGCCAGGTGGGCGAGCAGGCGGAGCTCCTCTCTCACTCGGACCCGGACCCGCGAACCTGGGGGGTTTCCGTAGTTGTCTCCGGCGGGCTCAGGGTTTTGGCCGGGCTCTGCGCTCAGTGCTCACTCAGGCGGGCCAGAGAAACCCGCGCCAGGCGAGCGCCCCACGTTGTTGCGCCCTGCTTGGCGATTGTTGCATTTCTTGTTTGGTCACTTGCAGATCGCCTCCCGCTTGCTCTCGCATCCAGTGAGTGATCAAAGGCTTTTGGTATGTTGGGAAAGAGGAGTTTTGTTTTTTCTTTAAGTGGGGAATCTTATGCAAGACAGTTATTTTTTGCAAGGGAGTGTTGGCCCACAACCCACAAGGCCAGGGGCCCAGAGCTCCATCCCCAAGGATGCCTGCGGGGCAATCGCCCTCCCCTCTGCACTAGCGTCCTCTTCCACAAAGAAATGTTGATTGTAAAAAGTAGATTTTATGCTAGAAATCCCAAGCACAGACACAAGTCACCTCGTAGTCCTTAGTAAGCGCTGTGGATGTTGGGTTGACTTGGCTGGACAGCACGCTACTTGGGCGCTTTCCACAGGTTCCTTCAAAAGGAGCTGGGGCTGGATGCCTCATTCAGATGTGCTGATCAGGGTTGGGATCCAGCAAGACACAGAGGGAAGCGGCTGGGCGGGGACTGTGCTCATCTTTGTTGCTCATGGCTGTGATTTTTCTCCAGGACTTTGGGCAGTGGGCCTTGCTGCTGCTCTTGGGGAATAATCCAGGCCGGAGAAGATGGGGTCTCACCATCTGACGTCCTGTCCCCAGGTAAGGGGCAGTGTGGACTCTGAGAAGGACAGGGTAGGGGGAAGGAGTGCAAGCCTCCCGAGACCTGGGGGCTCAGAGAGTTTTTTTTTTTTTTTTTTTTTTAATATGGAACGCTTCCGAATTTGCGTATGATCCTTGCGTAGGGCCATGCTAATCTTCTCTGTATCGTTCCAATTTTAGTATATATGCTGCTGAAGCGAGCACACTCACAGAGGTTTTAGGAAGGAAGTTGGGGATAGGTGTGACTGCTGGCACTCCGTCAGGGGCTCTGGTCTCTGCAGTTTGGTCTTTTCTTTTTTTTTTTCTTCTTGTTTCCTGTCTTTTCTTTATTTTGGGGGCTAAGCAGGCATTGCTCAAACCTTCCTACTGACTCTATTCTTGGGTCTCCCCTGCCAGTCTGAGACTGTATTGGATGCCAGGTTCCAGGGTTGAGCTCCTGGTAATATAAACCTGGGTGTTGGTGAAGGAGACCTTGATCCCAAGATTTTTGCCATAAAATAGCATTTCTCCTCATCTTGAGAAAGGCTCTTTGATTTCTGATTTATGGCACCATAGCTGAAAGGGAATTCTCTGGCTCTGCATTCTGGAATCATACCTTCTGAGGCTGGGACCCTATGGGGTATCAGGGACTCAGCCTGGACAGCCCCATCTGAGGCCAGTACCCACCAAATTGTCTTGATGGTCTGGTCCAACACAGAATTCTTTAGTATTTTTCTGCTGCTCTTAGATGCCAGGCTGATGCCTGGGTCCCTACCTCTGGGATCCTGGTGAAGAATTTTCTGCCTTACCTGCAAGAACACAGCAAGGACCTTTCCTGCATGTGTTTTCCTATGGGCTTTGTTTGATTTTAGTTTTAGGTGCTTTGTGCTGTGCAGTGTCTGCTTTTTGTCCTGTATTTTGTGCCACATCGGTGGTGCTCAGGCTTTTCCTTGACTCTACGGAGTGTTTGCTTCAGGCAACATAGGGGACACTAGCCTGTGCCTTGGATTGATCCCAAGTTGTCCCTTTCTGCATCCTCCCTGGTATTGTTGCTCAAAGTTAGGACATGCATCTCAACTCTTTTGTCTTTCACTCTGCAAAGTCAGGCTCCTTCCTGCAGCCACATTTCTCCTCAGTAACCAGGTGCACTTTCAGAGCCTCCTTGTGTGTGGTCCCATGGCTTGTGGTTCTATTTGGGAAACAGGAGCAAAGGATCTTTCTGGAAGCCATTGTTGTAAGAATTTGGCTCATTTTTTAATCTGGGGAGGGGGGGTCTTACCCAGCGGAATTCAGGGGTCACTTTTTGCTTGCTCTCAGAAATCACTGCTGGCAGGCTGGCTACATTCAAGGCAAATGTCCTACTGTTGTGCTATCACTCTGGCCCAAGATGGGTCATTTTGACCTTCACCAGGAGGGATTTGTTTGGGAGTAAACCATGAGTGCTGATATCCCCAAAGGTTTGATTCACTAACTGGACCCTGAATTTACCTTCTTACTGCTTGTGCCCTGGGCAGAGATGGGCTCTGGCAGTAGGAGAGGCTTGTGTGTGTTTAGCATTTTGAGCCACATCCAGAGTTGCTATTTCAGTTCCTTTTGCCTCTGTAGTCTTGGATTCACCCACCAGTGCTCTGTGCATCTAATGCACAGATTGGCCCTGAGTGGTCTGTGTGCATAGTAGCACCTCCAAAGAACTTTTTGAATACTGAATATTGTTGGCATATGTTGACTGATGAGACTTTCTAGCATGATGTCTGGAACTTTCTCCTCTGGGTGCCATGATGTGTAGGCTGTGTGCTTGCAAGAGCAAATTGGAGAGGCTCTGTGTCCCTCTAGGACCCTAAGGGATCCTATATCTCCCCCTAGGACCCTGGGTGAGCCTTGGTCCTGACCCTCTCCTTTGTGTGCTTAGGGCTTGGTGACCTTCCCTGATGTGGCTGTGAGCTTCTCCCCGGAGGAATGGCCGTGCCTAGACGTCTCTCAGAGGAGACTCTACAGGGATGTGATGCTGGAGACCTATGAGCACCTTCAGGCAGTAGGTGAGAGCTGCCTTGTCCCTGGGCCACTGCTGTGGGCTACAACCTGGGGTGACAGGGAAGTGCCTGGGTCAGGCAGGGATATGGGCTCAACCAGGGACATGATTCTGCTGAGCCCAAGGTTAAGCCCTTCCATATTGATTATTTATTTATTTTGGTTTTGTGCCATACCTGTCAGCATTCAGGTGTTTTCCTGGCTCTACGCTTAGAAATTGCTCCTGGTAGGTTTTAGGGACCATAGGGGATACCAGGAATCAAATCTGGGTCTGTCCTGGGTTGGCCTCATGCAAGGAAAATGCCCTACCGCTGTGCTATCTCTCTGGTCCTGCTTCCCTACTGTTCTGCCCCTCAGCCTCTGATTTTAGTTCTTAGATAAATCTAACTTTATGTTTGTAAATGTCTTTTCAGCGACTAGCTATATACATTATTTCTGTGGTTTACCATACCTGGGCCAAAGTGTATTTGATCCTCTGCTCTGCATATGCTCCCCTAAGCCTGACTGGCATCATCTGTGTCCTGAGCACAGACCCAGAAGTTGACCCTAATTACTGTGGGTTTGGCCAAAAGTAATGTGATTTTATGAACCGTGTGACCTTAGCCTCAAGGATCACTCCTGACGGATTTCGGCATCATTTTGGTTGCCAGAGATCATTCCTGGGTTGTCCTGTTTATGGTCACGTGCTCTCCTTTCTACTATTGTTTCAATTCTAACTAGACTGAAGAATTGATCAATGAGTTAATTTCCTTTTTCTTTTGGTCTTTTTTTTTCTTTATTTAAAATCTTGATTACATATATGATTGTGATTAAGTTTTAGTCATGTAAAAAACACCCCCTTCACCGGTGCAACAAACATTCCTACCACCAATGTCCCAAATCTGCATCCATCCCACCCCACCCCCACTTTCAAGTTCCCTCATTCATTCACATGAGTATGGTAGTTCTCTGTATAGTTATTTCTATAATTGCACTCACCACTCTTTGTGGTGAGCTTCATGAAGTGAACTGGAAGTTCCAGCTCTCCTCTCATTGTCTCTGAGGATTGTTGCAAAAATGACTTTTATTTTTCTTAAAACCCATAGATGAGTGAGACTGTTCTGCATCTCTCTCTCTCCCTCTGACTTATTTCACTCAGCATGATAGATTCCATGTACATCCATGTATAGGAAAATTTCATGATGTCATCTCTCCTGACTGCTGCAAAATATTTCATTGTGCATATGTACCACAGTTTCTTTAGCCATTCGTCTGTTGTAGGGCATCTTAGTTGTTTCCAGAGCCTGGCTATTGTGAATAGTGCTGCAATAAATATAGGTGTGAGGAAGGGGTTTTTGTACTGTATTCTTATATTCTTAGGGTATATCCCTAGGAGTGGAATAGCTGGGTCGAATGGGAGCTCAATTTCCAGATTTTGGAGGAATCTCCATATCGCTTTCCATAGAGGTTGGACTAGACGGCATTCACACCAGCAGTGGATAAAAGTTCCTTTCTCACCACATCCCCGCCAGCACTGATTATTCTCGTTCTTTGTGATGTGTGCCAATCTCTATGGTATGAGATGGTATCTCATCGTTGTTTTGATTTGCATCTTCCTGATGATTAGTGACGAGGAGCATTTTTTCATGTGCCTTTTGTTCATTTGTATTTCTTTTTTATTAAAGCTTCTGTATTTCTTTTTTATCAAAGCTTCTGTATAGATTCATCAGTCCTACTTCTAGTTTCTCATTTAGGGTTCTTATGTCCTTGCTAATGTTCTGGCTAGTGGATCTGTCTAGCAGAGATAATGGCATTGAAATCTCCCACTACAGGACTGGCTTTAGCTCAGTGGTTATTTCGCAGTCGCAATCCATTGCTTTGAAACCAATCACCTCTGGTGGCTCGAGTTCCGCTGGTGCTTTCCAGTCTTTTAAAAGAAAAAGAAACAAATCTCCCACTACTATCACATTTTCATCCATATGTTTCTCTAGGTTTGTGAGCCTTACATATTTCACTGGCTCTACATTTGGTGCATAATGTTGATCAGGGTTAGTATTTCTTGGTCTCTTCTTCCCCTCATCAATAAGTAGTGCCCATCTTTGTCTCTAAGTACTTTATTGAGGTTGAATGCAATTTGGTCTGATGTAAGCATGGAAGTCCGAGCTTTTGCTTTTTTTTTTCAGTAGCTTGTATAATTATTTTTCCATCCTTTTATTTTCCTGCAGGTAGCAGGTGGCTGGGTTTTGTTTTCTGATCTGAGCTGCTACTCTGTGCTGGGAGAGTTTACTCTTTTGCTGGGAGAGTTTAACCCATTGACATTTAAGGAAATGATTGACAGAAAGGACTCCTGTGCCATTATCTTGTTAGCATGAATATTATGAGTTCTATTTTGTCCAAAAATGTTTGTAACCCTCCCTTCTATGTAAATGAGAATTTGCTCAGTAGTGGACTCTAGTTTAAAAGTTTCTTTCATTAAAACTTTGAATATGTCATCCACTCCTTGTGCCTCGATTGTTTTAAATGGGAGATCTGGTTTTCTTTATACTTAAGGTTCTTCCTCCTTTACTGCTTTAAAGAGTCCATCTTTCTCTTTATTGTTTTTTTTTGTTTTTTGGGTTTGTTTGTTTTTTGCCATTTGGGTTACTATATGCCTTGCTGCTTTTCTGGTGGTATCTATTTTGTTGGCATGTTTTTATTTTTGCTTCTGATTTGTATAGCAGCCTTTTTCCAGAGAGTTGAAATTGCTCTGTTGTTATCTCCCTCACTGTTCTTTCTTCTTTCACTTTTTCTTCCCCCTGGTATTCCTATCATTTGGGGATCATTTCTTTTCTCTTTTTCAATGGGTACCTTACATTTTCTTCCAATGATTTGTCTGTCCTTCCTTTTTTGACTTCTTTATTAATGCTGGCTTGCATTTTCTATTTGAGTTTGTACAGTTCTCCAGCTGTGTATATCTGATTTTGAAGATTGCTAACATTTTTTTTTTTTCCTTCAGTTCCATTTGTATGGAATCTGTCATTCTGAAAGAGTTCTTCTTTGAATTGGTTGAATTGTTCATCTATAGATATCTTATGTTTGCCAGTTAGTGACTCCTTGATATTTATTGCTGAAACATTAAGTGTTGATTTTAGGTTCTCATCTGTAAGGCTCAGGTATTTTCGTGGATTTGGATATTTGCCAGGATTTCTCTCCAAATCCCAATAGCAGGTGTTTTAGTTTGTCCATTGTTCTTTGATTTGGTGGATGGGAATGCTGCAGTTGCAGGGTGTTTAAGAAAGTGATGTATTGAATGGATTGTATAAAAATGGCTAGAGGTACATTTGCTTTAGAGGATATTTTCATAAACAAGCAAGGTTATCTGAGTATGATTACAGTATTGCAACTAATTCATTGGTTTGTTCAACTGAGTTTTGAGGTGTATATTTTCTAGGAAAAAGAAATGCTAGGTCCAGTCAGCCTGGAAATCTATGATATAAATTGAAATGTTCTTATGCAAATGCACTAACATCCTTGTAGTTTGGGAAAAGGAGGGTCGATAGGAGGGGCTGGAGAGTTCCTGTCTCTACTCAGACACAGACCAGAAATTCAGAAATGGCACAGGATGGTAGGGTGATCAGGACCAGCAGCCTCCAACCTTCTCTTTTTAAGACACCTTTGGACTTTGGTGGTTCTTGGTTTTGCTCTGGCTTTTCACTCTTTGCTTAGTCCTTGAGGGACTCAGGGAAGTACTGGGGATGCTGAAGTCAAATGAAGATTGGCCATGTGCAAGGCCAGTACTGACCTGTTGCTCCCATCTCTCCGGTGTATTATCCATCCCCCTCAATTAGACTCTTTTATTTGAGCCCTATTAATAACTAGACTTTATTTTAACCTATTCTCATCTCTGCGATAACCAACATCCATATGGAGAGCAGCGATTCTGTTCCTTATTATTCTATGATTTGTCAATTTTTTTTAAGGATGGAAGAGGAAGGAGGGAAGGAAGAAGGGAGGGATAAAGATGAAGGAAGGAAGAAGGAAGGAAGGGAAGGAGAGAAGAAAGGAAGGAAGGAGAGGTAAGGTAAGGAAGGAGGGAGGGAAGAAGGGAAGGCAGGATGGAAAGGAGGGAAGAAAGGAGGGAAGGAAGTAAGGAGAGATGTTGAATCTCTCTTAAGGAAGGAGGGGGGAGGAAGGAAGGAGGGAAAGAAGGAAAAAGGAAGGAAGTGAAGGAGAGAAGAAAGGAGGGAAGGAAGGAAAGAGGGAGGAAGGGAAGGAAAGAAGAAAGGAGGAAGGGAAGGAAAGGTAAGGTAAGGAAGGAGAGAGGGAAGAAGGGAAGGCAGGATGGAAAGAAGGAGGGAGGGAAGGAGGGAAAGTGGGAGGAAGGGAAGGAGAGAGGGAAGGAAAGAAGGAGGGAGGGAAGGGAGGAAGGAAGGAGAGAAGGAAGGAAGGAGGGAGGGATGGAAGGAGAGAGATGTTGCATCTCTTCTAAGAAAGAAGGGAGGGAAGGGAGGAAGGAGGGATGAAAGAAGGGAGGGGAGAAAGAATGAAGAAAAGGGAAGGAAGGAGGGAAGGAAGGCAGGAAGGAGGGAGAAAGGGAAGGAGAGAAGAAAGGAGGGAGGGAAGGAAGGAGGAGAAGGGGAAGGAAAAAGGGAGGGAAGGAAAAAAGAGGGAGGGAAGGAGGGATGCCAGGAGGGAAAGAAGGGGAGGAAAGAAAGTAAGGAGGGAGGGAAGGAAGGCAGGAGGGAAGGCAGGAGGGAAAGAAGGGTGAGGAAAGAAAGTGAGGAAGGAGGGAGGGAAGAAAGGAAGGAAGAGAGAGGGGGAGGGAGGAAGGAAGGAAGGAAGGGAGGAATGGAGAGAGACAACTCACATCTCACTCCTAAGGAGAATTATAATACTGATCCAGATTTTTTTATTGAAACAAAATAGTTTTTATTGAAGGAACTTATCTAGAAAAATTTGAGGAAAGAAGAGAGAACATATATGTTAAAGAGACTTCTCCAGAGTTGAAATAGGCAATATACACAAACAAGCAAGTGAGATAAGTGTTCAAGAAAGAATACAGCTAGAAGAACAAGCCCAGAAGGGCTGTCAAGAGGAACATTTTTTTAAAATACATTTTATTTAAACACCTTGATTACATACATGATTGTGTTTGGGTTTCAGTCATGTAAAGAACACCACCCATCACCAGTGCAACGTTCCCATCACCACTGTCCCAAATCTCCCTCCTCCCCACCAATCCCCGCCTGTACTCTAGACAGGCTCTCCATTTCCCTCATACATTCTCATTATTAGGACAGTTCAAAATGTAGTTATTTCTCTAACTGAACTCATCACTCTTTGTGGTGAGCTTCATGAGGTGAGCTGGAACTTCCAGTTCTTTTTCTCTTTTGTGTCTGAAAATTATTATTTCAAGAATGCCTTTCATTTTTCTTAAAACCCATAGATGAGTGATACCATTCTGCATTTTTTTCTCTCTCTCTGACTTATTTCACTCAGCATAATAGATTTCATGTACATCCATGGATAGGAAAATTTCATGACTTCATCTCTCCTGACAGCTGCATAATATTCTATTGTGTATATGTACCACAGTTTATTTAGCCATTCATCTGTTGAAGGGTATCTTGGTTGTTTCCAGAGTCTTGCTATGGTAAATAGTGCTGCAATGAATATAGGTGTAAGGAAGGGGTTTTTGTATTGTATTTTTGTGTTCCTAGGGTATATTCCTAGGAGTGGTATAGCTGGATTGTACGGGAGCTCGATTTCCAGTTTCTGGAGGAATCTCCATATCGCTTTCCATAAAGGTTGAACTAGACGGCATTCCCACCAGCAGTGGATAAGTGTTCCTTTCTCTCCACATCCCCGCCAACACTGTTCGTTTTCATTCTTTGTGATGTGTGTCATTCTCTGTGGTATGAGGTGGTACCTCATAGTTGTTTTGATTTGCATCTCCCTGATGATTAGTGATGTGGAGCATTTTTTCACTTGTCTTTTGGCCATTTGTATTTCTTCTTTGTCAAAGTTTCTATGGATAGAATCTCTTCTCCCCATTTTTTGATGGGATTAGATTTTTTTTTCTTGTAAAGTTCAGTGCCTCGTATATTTTGGAGATTAGCCCCTTATCTGATGGGTATTGGGTGAATAGTTTCTCCCACTCAGTGGGTGGCTCTTGTATCCTGGGAGCTATTTCCTTTGAGATGCAGAAGCTTCTCAGCTTAATATTTTCCCATCTGTTAATCTCTGATTTCACCTGCTTGGAGAGTGCATTTTCCTCCTTGAATATGCCTGTAGTCTCAAGGTCCTGGAGTGTTTTGCCTACGTGTTATTCTATGTATTTTATGGTTTCAGGCCTGATATCAAGTTCTTTCATCCATTTGGATTTTACCTTCGTACATGATGTTAGCTGGGGTTCTAAGTTCAATTTTTTACATGTGGCTAGCCAGTTGTGCCAACACCACTTGTTGAAGAGGCTTTCTTTGCTCCATTTAGGATTTCTTGCTCCTTTATCAAAAATTAGGTGACTGTATGTCTGGGGAACTCTTTTTGAATATTCAAGCCTATTCCACTGATCTGAGGGCCTGTCCTTATTCCAATACCATGCTGTTTTGATAACTATTGCTTTGTAGTAAAGTTTAAGGTTGGGGAAGGTAATTCTTCCCATGTTCTTTTTCCTAATGATTGCTTTCACTATCCTAGGGTGTTTATTGTTCCAAATGAATTTCAAAAGTGCTTGATCCACTTCTTTGAAGAATGTAGTGGCGATCTTTAGAGGGATCACATTAGATTTGTCTATTTTTATTAGGGATCCAGACTCATGCATGGACTGCTGTCCCATCCCTTCATTGTCTCTAACCCAAGATTGTCCTTTTGCAGCAGGGCATTTTGGGGTAAAGCCTGCTTTAATCTCCTGGTTGGAAGGAGGAGCCCTGTGGAGGCTGCCACAAAGCCTGTTTGCTGGTGAGTGTGGGAAGAGTCTCTGGGCTCAGGGTGAGGTTTGGGTGTGGATTGTTCTGGGCCTGTGTGAGGTGGGGGTTCTGGGTTTGGGCCTAGGGACTCCCAGATCATTGGTGCATGACCTCTTGCTCCCTTTCAATTTTCTTGATGCTGAATCCCAGAATAATCTGCAGCTTTGCTGTCTTGCGTTTGCTCTTTCTGATTCCATGTCTGTGGGTGTTTAAAACAGATCCTGAGTTTCCTTCACTCCTTGTTTTTGCTCTCAGTTTGGTTGTACAGGCTCATGTCAGGGTGGCCTTTTCAGGTATTTTTTCTTTACTCTGACCTTGCTCTTAGATCATTATGGGGTTTTTGATATCCCCAAGGAAGAAATTTTCTTTCCTTTTATTTTGAAGTTTCCTCAGTGATACTAGTTGGGGTTAATCCTGGCTTTCTGCTTCAGGAATTACTTCTGGTGGACTTCAGGGACATTATGGAGTGATGGGAATTGAACTTGGGTAAACCTCGAGGCAAACACCCTCTGCTGTGCTTTCTTTCTGGCCCATTCAGAAAAATGTTTCTGTCTTATATTTTTGTTTTAAGTATTTAAATATTTTGTGTTAAATATTTTTTTTGGGTGGGGGTAACCTGTTTGATGCTCAGGGGTTACTCAGAAATTGCCCCTGGCTTCAGGGGACCATATATGACTCCAGGGGATCGAACCACGGTCCTTCCTTGTCTAGTGCTTGCAAGGCAGACACCTCTCTGACCCCAGATATTTTTAATATATTAAAATATTTTTAATATGTAAATATTTAAATCATTTATGAGCAAGCCCAGCACAAAGGTAATGTAGATTTTGCCAATCTGCTCACTGTGGCACTCCCAACCTGTCTTGCCTTTTCATGTCAGCTTATTTAGTACCTGAAAATAACATGTATCACTCCACTATGTTGCCACTTTAACCAGTTTTCATCCAACTAATTAAATCTCTCTCTCTCTCTTCTTTTTTTTCTTTTTGTATTTTGGGCCATACCTGGCGACATTCAGGAGTTATTTCTGGCTATGTGCTCAGAAATCACTCCTGGGTTGGGTGAACATATG
>PVKC010014240.1:0-22303 GCA_004027635.1 Crocidura indochinensis
TCCTAGCAGCAAACTTTTATCTACAACTCCCTAAGTGCAGTGAGTTAGAAAAAAATAATAACTATGTAATGGCAAATAGTATGCATTCCCATTTTGGATAGGTATCTTAAGTTATATAAGTTGGAAAGAGTAATTATTTACTTTTATTTTAAAGGATACACTTGTCTTTTGTTGTTGTTATTTCCTATCTGGAGAAGCCAGTCTTCTCTTTGAATGACACTCTGGGTTTGTTTTTTTTTTGTCTCTTTTAGCTTTCATACTCTCTCCTTCATCTCCCCTCTCTCTTTTTTTTTTCTAATTCACATACAGACTCTCCCTCCATCTCTATCAACAGTAAAGCTATTTATTTTTACTACATATTCTGAAATTATTCTCTGCAAGAGAAGATGGAACTAGGAATCCTCTGAAGTGGTTATGGTTGGTTTTGCTTTTTCTGTAAAGAACATATTCTTAATCCATTAGAGAACATTTGCAGAAAACTCAGAAGGAGATCAAATCAAGAGAACCACAGGTGCAGTTTGATTTTTTTTTTAATCAACAGGTTGGATACTAGAATTGACCTTTTGTCAAGGCTCCTAGCATACTTCCACCTGCTCAAGGCACTTCCTAGGAAAGACTAATGTGGGTCAAGCCTGAAAGAGTCAATCACTGGGTGTTTATAAACTCTTTGGCTCCTTATTTCTTGTTGCCCAGGACAACAATATCAGTTCCATTTAAGTTAATGCATATTCAAAAGGCCTCCTTCGGATTAATAAAAAAAATTATAAAAGCATGCTTTTGAAGTCACTCCAATTCATCTACACATCTAAAAATGCTTGATCTTAATGTTTCTGAATTTAGAATGTTATAAATTCTTTTGGGAGACAAATTATTCCCTATAAACCTGTCGATAAATATTCTCATCACTGGGTTTTATTCGTTTTTCAGAATTAAAACTTAGTTTCTATACCATTATGTAATTTACCCAGAAAACTTTGAACTAAAAGAGCTTGCTGAATGTGCAGTTGAGTCACTTTACGATGACAGCATATTTTGTGGACTAACTCATAAGTTATTAGATTTGTTACATAAATCCTTAGATTTTACCTAACAAGAACAAGTTACTATAGTAGATGGGCATTTAGGCTTTTGTCCTCAAGAAGTCAAATTTGAAAGTAAAGTACTAGAGATTGAGTGTCTGAATTTAGAAAATATTTAAGATACAACTGCCGGCAGAAATTATGCCAAAACATTGCATACCTAAAATTCAACTAAGAAATATTATCTCAATAAAATTTTCTTAAGACTATGTAATTTATATAAGATATTAAAAGTAAAACATTTAATGGAAAATAAAGGAAGAAAAAATATTGTAAGAAGTTCACAGATTTTGGCAGAGGTCTCCTGCAGAAGGATTCAAGCGAAATGAAACCCTTTTATTACATTGTAGCAAAAGTGGCTGTGATAAATTCTTATCATCTTTCAAGAATATAGGCCATTAAAACAGAGGTGAAATTGCAGAGATCATTAGCTTATTATGCAATCATTCTATTTGTTGTAAACTCTCATGTCATTCAGGTTTTGAGGCACTACTGTTCCCAACTCTGAGATGACACTCCATGTTTAATAACACCTTTTCTTAAAACCATATTCTTAATCTCATCTTGCCTACTCTCCTTGAGAGCATAACTATCTAATATTTCTCAATTAAATTAATAAGATGAATTGAAAGGTACTAAAATTAAGCTTACAGATGAATTACTCTTTCAGATTTATCAAAATAGGTTCACCACAGACTACTGGATTCAAGTTCTAGGGGACTCAAGAGTTGGATTGCCAAAAATAATTTATCAAAAAACATGATTATACAAGTAAAGTGAATAGTTCATTTCATTCATCATAAAGTACATTGTCCAAAGGAATACAGTGGAGACACTAATGGGGGTGAGGTTAACATATAGCACTAATGAACTCTTTGTTTCTTTGGTATCCACCACTATACCTGTGAGGGGCCATTTGGGCAGGAAGGTGAAGTGAAATTTATTATTGTTTAAAAAGACTGATAATCTTGGAAACAGGAAAGAAACACTTGATGGTAAACTGAGTGATTGTAGCTATAGATTTTAGGATTAAACAATTTAAATAGAGGGAAAGCAACTTGCAGAGTGTATGGATGTGCATATATGGCTGGTATAACTACATTTATTTTCTGCTTCTTTTCTTGATGCAAAGGTTAACGTTGTTGCAGGCAAAAAAAAAAGAAGAAGAAGAAGAAGCCCTGGTGTATATCCTGGGAAAAGCATTTCCTGAAATCTAAATCATTTTGAAAGTATAGAGGTAATTGACACATGTCCTATCTCAGGAATTCAGAAAGCTATTTTGGTAGAGAATTCAGGGCCCAAATATGAATAGATCCATGAAAGGAGGAGTGACATCCAGAATGGAGAGGCACCATCTCTGGAGCAAAGGTTATGCAATACCAAATGAAGGGTACCACTGTTGCAAACTTTCCTCCTGTTTAGCACAGCAGGAAGTTTGGGTAAACCATATAAAAACTGACCTGATAAAGAAAAGAGGTACATATTGCTTCCATCTCCCTTATGAGATGTGTATTTTCATACTTTAATAATAATTTCCCTATCCTAGAGAAAATGTCAACACATCCATTTTTGAGGTTTGTGCTGACACCCCATTCTGAAGAAGCCTGTGATAACTTTTGAGTGCATGTCAAAATCTATCTCCTTCCTTTCCTCCCATAATTTCCCCCAATAAACATGTTTTAGTTCATATTTGAATCTTCCTCAATTTCTTTGCTATGAGGAAAAGGCAGTGGATTTAAAAAGTTAGTATAAAGTTTCAGACTAATTTTCCTTTTCTGTAAAGAGCAATAATTCACTTCATGATGCCCCAGTGATCATTTTGGGGAATGGAGATCACTGGACTTAAGGAGCCTCATGTACCTGGTGGAATTCAAGTATCTGTGTTATGTAGGGTCTCATTAAAATGTCCATCATTTTTTAATTTCCCAGGCATTTCTCTGGCTGACAATGATGAGTAGAGAGGGCATTTACTTTTCAAGGATACTGCTTTTCTCCTGACTTCCCATAAGCCACCTGGAGAAAACGACTCCTTCACTGGTGGAGGTAAATCTAGGACATATTCGAAAATCTTCACTAATGCTATTAAAAACTAATAAAATAATTATGTAGTTAAGACTACAAGATTCATCATGGTAACAAATGTAAAAAAAGATGGCTCCCACTTTCCTTCTGGGTTCTTTTATTTTTTCAGATAATTCAATAACATCAGACATATTGAGAAGGTTAAACAATAAATATTCCAAGTAAGTAGAAATCCAAAATAATTTAGTAACTGATCACTTATGACTTTAATCAGCCCCATAGTTAATATCAATTACAGGTATTAGGACAGGGATGGCAGATAATGGAAAGAATCAAGAAAAGCACACCAAAAAAGTACATGACCTATTTCCAGTTTTAAATTGCTGTTTTCTCCATTGATAAAAGTTAAAGGAATTAGGTCTGCAGGGAATAGTGAGAGGCAAACTTGCAAAAGGACATTTTCCCTTACACATGTAAATGCCTCTTTCAAAAGGGCAACCTACATTCAACCTGTTCTGTAGAAAATAATCCTTATGTAAAAGAAACATGTTTTAGAAACATATTAAATTTTGCCCCCATAATATCTTCAAGCAAAATGGATGTTAGTTAAAATAATAATCTGAATTATTGGGAATTGAACAAAGGCACTTGGCTTGTAAGGCCCAGACCCAGATTTGATCCCTGATACCTATATGGTTACCTGAGTGATGCCAGGAATGCTGAGTCAGCAGTAACTTCTGAGTGCCTCAGGATGTGTTAAAAACAAACAAGTAAACAAATAAATCCAAATTATTATATTGTTTCCAATATAAACAGTTTTAATTATACCTTTAAATATTTTCTTAGAAAATATATAGCAATTTTTCTTATAAGTGTAGAAAATAAATTTGAGAAGAGAGAAACTTTCAGAGACCTTCTTTTCTATCTTTGGTGTACGAAAATTTACTTTAACTAGGATAGTTTCTCCCATTAACCTACCAGGCCAAGCAGTGAGACCTGAAGTAATATATGCCCACTATTAACAACTTGGCCAGACATTTTTCTAATGTTGTAGCATAAAAGAATTCTTATTTATTGGCATGCTTTTCCTTAAGCCTAGAATGCTTTTTGCCTTGGATTCAAGCATCAAACATAATTTTTTGCTTATCTAGGATGATGAGAATTATTATGAAACACTAAAAGGGAAATATTTTGTCTCTTTCTCTATAACAATTTATTTTTTTCTCACTTGGGAATATTCGACTTGTCAAAAATTATATAAAGCCAAAGTCTATATTGGGAGAAGTGGGAAACCACTAAGAAAGTCTGTTTAGTTTCTTCCTCTGGGCAATACTGCATTTTAAACTCTGAGAAAATATAGTTCTGCTTTTATCATGCAAAATAAAATTTTATGTTGGTTGGCATAATTAAAGTCGTGAGAAAGTATGCCCTGAGCTTTACTATTAATTAGTTACCATCTTGATAAACAAATGTTTGAGGCTGCATAAAAATATTGCTAGAGGTATACTCAAATAATCAAATATTTTACAGCATTAGATCCCTTCCCCATCCCTAATTCCTTCCAAGAATTAAAAAAAAAAGGGAAAGAAAGGAAGGAAGAAAGGGAAAGAAAACCTAAAATGTTCGGGGTTTAAGAAAGCAAAACAGAAAGCCTGTCTAGAGTAAAAGTGGGGGTGGGTCGGGAGGGGGGAGATTTGGGACATTGGAGATGAGAATGTTGCACTGGTGATGGGTGGTGTTCTTTACATGACTGAAACCTAAACACAATCATGTATGTAATCAAGGTGTTTAAATTATGTATATATGCATATATATTTTTTTTTGGAAAAAAAAAGAAAGAAAGGAAAACAAGGGCTGAGAGATAGCACAGCAGTGTTTGTCTTGCAAGCAGCTGACCTGGGACCTAAGGTTGTTGGTTCGAATTCTGGTGTCCCATATTGTTCCCTGTGCCTGCCAGGAACTATTTCTCAGCAGATAGCCAGGAGGAAATCCTGAACACAGCCGGGTGTGCCCCTTTCAAAAAAAAAAAAAAAAAAACCAAAAAACAGAAAGCAAAATAGGCAGGATTGAGGATTATCATTTTTAGATATAATAACCGATTTCTAGGAAAATGCACCCCATTTGCCTTGAACCAAGACAGATCCTTTTAAATGTTTTTATTCTTATAGGGACATTATATTAATGGCTGAATAATATCAGTTAAAAAAGGCTACACAATGAAACCGTACTTGATCTAGCCTTGTCTTTCTCTTGGTTGCTCTGCTAAAATGATCTGCCGAGATAATTTTGCTCTTTTATTTTGTGTGCATGTGATATATGGTTGCACATCCATGTTTGTTGTATGTCCTCCATACATTTGCTCACCTTCTCCCCTCATGAATATGCATGAGATTTAGTGAAAAAAATGGCTGCAGTCTTATTAGGATTATGTTCAAAGAAGTGAGTGCTTGCTTGAAATTTAATCTCCAGCACCACAAGACTTTTCAGGCAAACCTGCTAGAGAGTAACATGACTCAAAAATCAGCACCATATTGCTAGCCTGAGGATTATACATCAGTCAATTATAATTAGTTATTGAACTTATATCATAAGCACTATTAGGTTGAAACCAATTTTTTTTTCTTTTTGGATTTTGGGCCACACCAAGTGATGCTCAGAAGTTATTCCTGGCTCTGCGCTCAGAAATCGATTCTGACTAGGGGGACCATATGGGATGCCAGGAATCAAACCTTTGTCTATGTTGGGTCAGTTGCATGCAAGACAAATGCAAGACAAATGGCTTTATATTCAAGATATACAAAGAAATTCAAAAAATACCCCAAACTCTATTACAAACTGTAGAGAAGAAACAAAAATAACTTCCTTGAGGAGGAAAGACAAATGAATAATAAGCATGTGGAAAAAGTGCTAGTCATAATTTATTATCAGGGAAATATAAATTAAAATAGCAATCAGATGACTCTGATACCAGGGACAGGAGCAAGTAACCAAAAAGGGAAGATGGTTCAGAGATTGCTCAGTGATGGGGAGTTAGCCTTGCTCACAGCTGACCCTGGATGAACCTGGTTTATTTCCTGGTATCCCATATAGTCTCCGGAGACTGAAGGAGTGATTTCTGAGCACAGAGCCAGGAGTGAGCACTGCTGGATTTGGCACAAAATCAAACAAACAAAGAACAAAAAATGGAAGCTATCTATATTGTAAAAGATGTAGTGAAAACATAATTCTCAATAACTACTGGTTGGAATGCTTTATGGTTCAATCTCAATGAATTCACAGTGAAGATGTTTCACAAATGTAAAAATAGAGATCTCATTTAATCCAGCAATTCTATTTAGTGTCTAGAACCAAGATTCAAAAAATTTGTTTAAATGGAATTTATGCATACCACTACTAATTGCACAATAATTGAAATACAAAATCAAATGTTATCTAAACATTTTAATTCGTTAATGAAGTTGATATATTTACATGTATATATGTAAAATACATGTATGTATTATGCAGCTTAGGAGGATACAATTATACGTTTCAATTATTTCCATTTATAGTTCAGTTTAAATTTACTGTCATCTTCATTCCCATGATCATTTTAGCTACTTGTGGTGGCTTACTGTTTCATGTTCTTTTTGGAAGTGTTCGATCTATTTACTGGAATATCTCAAGGGTATCCTTATAGAAATTGCTTTAAATTTGTACAGTGCTTTGGGCAATACTGACATTTTAATTATGTTAATTCTTCCAATCCATGAGCAAAGTATGTATTTCCATTTCCTTCTGTGGACATTTTTCAAAAACGAGAAATTGATCTCCCATCTAACACAGCTACACTGCTCTTCACATATATAGACTAGGGACCAAAAGACACAACACAGACAAGTCCTCTGTACTCCCTTGTTCAGTGTAGGACTATTTACAATTGCCAGTATCTAGAAACAACCGCTAGTCCAAGAACAGATGAGTTTTTAGAGAAACCTTGTTACCCAATAAATATTCCACAACTATTAGGAAAAACTATTAGGATTAGCCTTAAAATTTGCTTTTACATGGATGGATATGAAGAATATTATGCTAAGTTAAATGAATCAAAGGATGAAAGATAAACAGAATGATTAAAATTATTTGTGGATTTTTTTAAGAACAACAAAAACAGTGGAGATGAGGACCAGGAGAACTAGTCCATTATAGAAACATGCTGCAATGAGAGTGAATTTAGGGCAGAGAAAATATCATTATGGATGTGATAGTTGGAAATAGTCACTCTGGATAAAGAACTGAATGCTGAAAGAAGATAAAGTGATATATGTGATACCACAGTGATGTAATATAAGTCACAATATTGCAAATCACAGTATTTGAACGGGAAATAAAGACAGAGAAAGAGAGATAAGTAAATGTCTGCCACAGAGGCAGACATGGTAGGACACAAGGGAAATTGGGGACATTGCTGGCATTGGAGGCATTGCTGGCAGAAAATGTATACTGGAGAAGGAATGGCTGTTGGTCAATTTATGATTGAAAATCATGAATAACTGTATGTATAAAGTAAATAAAAAGTGGACATTTAAGATACCATACAATTCACTGCAAAATGAAAGGAACTAGAGAATATTAAATTAATTCAAAAGGAAAACAAATATCAGATAATCTCACTTATCTGCAACTGAAAGTACATGCGAATGTATTAAAGTGAGGATGCAAAGTTTACTTTGGTCCCTAGATTATATTACTGAGAAGGATACATATGTAAAGTAATTGAGTAGGGAAATAGCAGAGGCAGACAGGAGATAACAATGACAGGGTCTTCAGGCACATTGCCAGTAATGAGATGTTCTATGTCTACTTACCTGAACCATTGAACCAATACAACTGATAAAATTAAATCCAAACTATAGTAATCAATTTTAAAATGAGTCTGTCAATAATTCAGGTGAAAGTGTTAGAATAAGGATATTGGTGGAGGAAAGGTGATATTGGTAATGAGATTATTATCATACAACTTATGCCTGACTTTTAAGTAAGGATAACTTTGTACAAAGTGGTGCCTTAAAATTATAAGGAATGTTTCATATGTAATTAAGAAGTCATAAGATCAAATTATGAAAAAAAGATTCTTTTTTTTGGGGGGGTCACACCCGGCAGTGCTCAGGGGTTACTCCTGGCTCCATGCTCAGAAATTGCTCCTGGCAGGCACAGGGGACCATATGGGGCACCGGGATTCGAACCGATGACCTTTTGCATGAAAGGCAAACGCCTTACCTCCATGCTATCTCCCGGGCCCCACGATTCTTTTATGAGATTAGTCTTTACATTAAACTTGCTTTTGAAATTTGAAGAATAGTTCACAATCCAGAAATAAGTACTGAAAGATCTATGAACATTACAAACACAATATATGTCAACAAAAATATTCCATGTTATTTTTATAATGTCAAATTTGCATTTCTTGTTTTACTAGTAAAGTACATATATCTCATGTTAATATAACAAGCATATGTATTCAAAAAAGAAGTACTCTTTACATTGTCAAACTAATTGCTAAGCATTATATGTGAGTGAATTTAACTTACTTGTATACCACATATTTATTCTTTATTATTAATTTTGATAATTAAAAATATATACAAAATATATCTATTATATTCACCCATGATAAGTTTAAGTAATGAAGACAAAACCACAAAATCATATGCATTTATTTGAATTTTGTATTAATAACTTCCTAAGTCATAAGAATATATGTGAACACAGTATAGCATAGAGTGACATAGAGCAAATTGACATAAATTGTTTCTACATTTGGCTAATGGAAATATGATGAGATTATTGGGGGCAGAGTGATAGTACAGTATGTAGGGCAATGTGTTGCAGACAGCCTTCATGGGTTCAAGCCTCATTATCTCATGTTGTCCTCTAAATCTACCAGAAGCAATTCCTGAGTGTAAAGAGGACCAAAAAAAGCTGTTCAGTCAAAAATTGTTCAGAATTGTTCAAAAAATTAAAAAGAATAGCTATATGAGCCAACAGTTTATTTGATAGTGTTCATCCTGCCAAATGTTTGTCCTTTCATTTCAAATTAGTGCCTGTTTTCTGTTATTCAAGACAGAGTGGATGCTAAAAAATAATTTTAGCCTAGTTGCATCAATGACTGTATTCGTTTTGGATGACACTTAATCTTTTTTGGTGGGGATATGTCATAAAAATGATAAAAGATGAACATGATACCCTAAGGAATTTTGATTTAGAAATAAAGAGTGATTACAGAGTAGAGAAAAAATAACTTAGGGCTGGGAGGGAGAGAATTGTTTTAATTAATTTAGAAAATAAAAAATATAATTATGTAAATACAGGTTATAGGAATGTACTAAATTACATATATATATATATATCAGTTTTATTTTGCTTCTTTGAGTCACACCCTGTGATGCTCAGGCTTATTTCTGGTATAAGTTCAGAAACCACTCCTGGCTCCTTGGACCATATGGACGCTGGCGGCTAGAAACAAGGTCTATCCTAGAATGGCCACGTGCAAGGCAAACACCTTACCACTGTATTATCGCTCCAACCTGGTATCCATCACTTTTAAATATAATATGCACTATCTTTCAACAAAGATCAATAGGTAGATGAATATACATAGGAGAGTGAGATAGAAATACTGATATATATTAATTTGACTGAAACAGTGACAATTAGACCTGGACTAAAAGAAAGAGCTAAATGGTGCTTAAATAAAGATTTTTTTTTAATATAGCACTAGTACTTGTTGAACAGCAAGATGATAGTCTTCCCATTGTATCTTTACCTTGTCCTCTTTCTTTGCATCTTGTTCTCAAAATTAAAAATTAAAAATAAGATAAATATAGATTTATTACATGACTTCAAAAGTGATTTTACTTTTATATTTATTCATTGATTTTGTTTTTCATACTGTTTGCTTTTAGTTTTGTGACTGTAAAGGCATGTTTGGGGGTTTCTCCGGACTTTGTGTCTGAAAATAACTCCTAGAGATGCTTGGATGTCTCCCTGGTGAAGGAAGTAAAACCAAGCGCTCAAACAGAAAATATAAATGTCTGTGCTTATAATGGTCTCTTTAGGTCCTAGATATCACGTGTAGAAAATAAAAATTAAATTTTAAACACCCATAAAGCAATACTCTTATGAATTTTACAATCATGATTATCTCTCCTAAGAGAAAATAAGTCTACAAATTATGCATAAATAAAGATTCATATGGATTTGGAGGTATGGGACCATATTGAACATTGTTCAGAGTTTACTCTTCTGCACTGAAAGATTACTCCTAGTAACAGGGACTTATTGATAGTGCTGTTGGTGGTGGTTTTCTTCAGGCTCTGAGCTCTAATTTTCCTAGGAATTCACTGAGTTTCATGTGCATTGTCAGGAGTATCTGAAGAGTAAGCTATTTGAAAGGTAAAGACCTTAACTCTTGTAACATTTCTTTGGTCCAGGATACCTATTCTTCAATTCACAAATTTACTTTATTCACTTAGTAGATATAAAATTAATTGTGTACTATAATGTACCACACTTATATGCAAACATGCACATTTATAGAACCTGTTGAAGAAAAATATACTTTCATTGTTATTAAAATTAATATTTGGAGATTCTGATAAAATACTATAACAAATAAAAAATATTTTTGTATATTTTCTAGTACTTGGAGGACCAAAAGAGGCAAAATTGCTTCAGCAAATAAAAAGGAAAAATGAAGAGTATGATTCTAGTAATGATTGTGATAGGTAGCCAACAACTTCTTCAATTAAATCATCTCCTAATCACAGAACCAAATTAAAGCTGCTTTATAAATCATATTGTTGGCATGATTAATTAAAGTACCTCTAAATAAGAAAATTATACTGTTTTACTTAAAATTATCATAATTGGGAGCCGGGAGGTGGCGCAGGAGGTAAGGTGCCTGCTGCCTTGCCTAGGACTGACCACGGTTCGATCCCCCGGTTCCCATATGGTCCCCCGTGCCTGCCAGGAGCGACTTCTGAGCGCGTAGCCAGGAGTAACCCCTGAGCGTCACTGGGTGTGGCCCCCCCAAAAAACAAAAAAAATTATCATAATTATTACATTTTTAAAGTTCTGGTATAAAATTCAATAAGAAGACACAATGAATATAGTTTTGAATGTACAGAAGTATGAACCAAACATTGTATGAGCCTCTATGGTCAAAAAATACAAGATAATAATTTCATTATGATGGATCCAAAAAAGTGAAGCCTTGCTGACTCATATCAGAATTCTGACTCCCAGAATTATAAAAATAATACCTAAAGGTAATGAGTCTTTCTGATATATTTCATTCTTATAGATGTATGATGCTACCTTATTGTCACTTCATCTTCATTTCTATAATAAGATACAAAGAACATTTTAACTATCTATATATCTACCTGCCTATATATCTTTATATGTAAATTTTCTATCCATAATCTCACCCTGTTTTTTTAAGGAACTATTAGGGCTATTTCTTTGGGACTGGAGATTTACTAATCTTTTTGTGTGATTTTTATGCCCTGGGTATTTGTGCTATAATGTATAATGGATGGGTAAATATCTTCTCCCATTCAGTGTGGTGTCCTTAATTTTAGATTTTCTTTATCTTTCTTTTCTTTTTCAACATAAAACCTTTTAGTTGGATGCAGCCTTTATTTATTTCCACTATTATTATATTTAACAATGGATTTGAATCATTGAAGATATTTTGAAATCTATATTCTGGAGAATTATATTTAGGTTTTCCTCAACATTTTTCTTGCAATTCTGTCAAAAATTTCTCACAATAATTCAGCACCTTACAATTTAATTATGCATTGCATTTCATTTGACATTAGGTTTAATAAGTAAAATGCTGTACATTTAACATTCGGTTAACAAGTGAGTTTTGTCTCTGACACATTTTTGGTAGTGTATTTGTATATTGAAAAAAGATAAAGTATAATTATTATAAACATATGAAGTAAATTTTTGTATGAACTAAATTAATATGAACTAAATTTTGTCTTTGGTATGACCCCATATATCAGGTAGAGAAATCAGTTCCAGAGTTCTGCCAGGTATCATTCAAAAAAAATCACCACATTTTAAATGTAATAAAAATTAATTTCTGACAATTTATAATAATTTGATACCTAGTCTGATTTTGCAATGTAGAGCTATATAAATTGGCATGTTGTTCAAAGCTGTGTTGTGGAACAAAACACATTGAGTAAAGAGAATAATCAAATAAAAATGTAATTTTCCTTAAAATAACAAGAATTTTGACTCAATTCAAAGTATCTAAAAGACTACACATTAAGGGCTTCTTTAAGGCTTGAAAAACAGGAATGGATCCTACTAGCTTCCATGAAAGAGCATTACACAAATATCTAGTTTAAAAAGCGATATTACTAAAACATAAAATTGCAGGAGAAATGTCACTGTTGAACATTGATATATAAAGATCCTCAAGGAAGACTTCTCAAATCAAATAAAAAATTACTCTGAAGGGTCATTCAGCATGATTGTTATTCATTCTAGGGATGCAGAAATGGCTCAATATATGCAAACTAAAGAATGTAATATGTCATATTCACAGTAGGAAAGAAAATTAACATGATCAGAAAACAGAAGCAGATAAAGCTTCTTGTTTATGTTTTAGGCCACACCTGGAGACTACCAGGGATTACATCTGTTTCTGCACTCAGAAATCACTCCTGGTAGGCTGGGGAATCTCACTGTTGCTGTGATTTGTGTTTCTTGAATTATCGACAATTATGAGTACTTTGTAGAACAAAAACTTATTTAAATGATGAATAAAATTGAACAGAAAACAAGTGCACAGCACTCATTGTTATTTTTGGCAACCATCCTACATCACCAATATAAAATATTATGCTACATAGCAAGGCCATAAAGAAGAGCTTTGAGGCTCGAGAGAGAGCATAAAGGTAGGGCTGTGCGCCTTGCATACAAGGTGACCCAGGACTGACTGGTGGTTCTAATTCCAGTATCCCATATGTCCTCATGCCTGCCAGGAGCAATTTATGAGTGCAGAACCAGGAATAACCCTAGTGCCCCTCCCCCCCAAAAAAACCCAGAGTGTTAATAGCCCATATTTGTGATTTTTTAATTATTATGTCACCATATATTTCAGATATTGTTTCTCTGAAAATTGGAATACATATGTGTTTTATAGTAGAGACATCATAGTTTGCATGAAACATCTATAGCTTATTTAGAAGTATTTGGAAGATGTTTTGTTTTTGTTTTAAAATTGACTTATTTTACAAGGCAAGATGTTCAGATCCCAAAGAACAAATATGTGAATGAATAAAAACATGAATATCTTGTAACTTGTACCATCTTTTGAACTATTTGGCTTATGAATATGTAAATAAGTTTCAACAATCACAGCATTCTAATGGCATCACAGATGTGCTTTCAAAGGGCTGTTTGAAACTTTTTCTTTTGTGTTTTCACTTAAAATAATTTTTCCTAAAGCCTGAATTACCAGGAAAAGGGCAAGTGATTAACTCACATAGTTTTCTTTCAAATATGAAATATTCATGAGATTTGTTCTTACTGAAAGGTTGCACTTACCCAGCTGGTTTAACATCTTTTAGGGGTCAGAGCTTTAGTGACTTCATTAGAAGTCATAGAAAACAGACTTACATCAAAAAATAAAAATTAAATTTAAATAATTCATATATCTTTTGAAAATCCTGCCTGGGAAGCTTTATTGTTAAAAATCACCGAGGAAAAAGGTGATCTTTTTAAATTTTAATTAAAAATAATCCTAAATTTATATAAATCCCTCCTTATATTTGAAACATTTTAGAAAGTGCTTCTTTATTCGTTAATATTTTATTATTGTTTCTTTTTCACACAACTAGGCCTTTGAGTGAGTTTTGGTACTGCACTCAGGTGTCATTCCTGAAAATACTTAAGGTGCCATATATGGTACTGGGGAACCCTAGATTCTCACATAAAAGGCACTTTAAGTGTCTTACATGCTGTATTAGCTCTATCACTTCTCTTTTAGTCACATTAGATTTTACATATCTTTATATAAAAATATCATCAATTATCAATGGATGCTTATCTTAATATGGTCAATCTAGTATTCAAAGATATTTTTAATTTTATATTTCATATACGATTTTAAAATTACCATTGTAAAAGATAAAAGTCATATAGGGGCCCGGGAGATAGCATGGAGGTAAGGCGTTTGCCTTTCATGCAAAAGGTCATCGGTTCGAATCCCGGTGCCCCATATGGTCCCCTGTGCCTGCCAGGAGCAATTTCTGATCATGAAGCCAGGAGTTACCCCTGAGCACTGCCGGATGTGACCCAAAAACGAAAAAAAAAAAGAACAAAGTAAAATTTGGGGCCCAGGAGATAGCATGGAGGTAAGGCGTTGGCCTTTCATGCAGAAGGTCATCAGTTCGAATCCCGGTGTCCCATATGGTTCCCTGTGCCTGCCAGGAGCAATTTCTGAGCATGGAGCCAGGAGTGACCCCTGAGCACTGCCGGGTGCGACCCAAAAACAACAACAACAAAAAAAAAGTCATATCAATCTAACATAGAGTTTAATGTATTAAATAATCTATCACATTTGAATTGTTTAATTGCAAAATATTTGGTAAATGAAACATCCTTCATGTCATATACAAGACATGAGTTATTAGTTAGTAAAATGATATACATGGAAATCTTACTTTTATGAAAATAAATAATTTGTTCCTAATTTAAAGTGTTTTTATAAAAGTTTGCCTTATAGTCTCTAATTTTATAAATCGCATTAAGTACCTGGAAGAGTCATCATTTACCCTTTTTTTTTTAAGGTAGGCAAATAGTCAGTCCATAGGCCTGTTTTCACATTTAATCTTCATTGGATAATAAATAAAATAAATGTGCTCATACTATAATAAAATTTTATGTACAAAGAAAAGAGTTAATTGGGTGGTAGCATAGCATTCAAAGTCCTAATTAAAATCATGTAAAACTAACATTGACCTTCTATTAAATTAGTAGTAATAAAAAAGTAAAGACATACATTTTAAAGTATATTATTAAATAGAATATAACACTCTACAAAATATGGATACTGCTAAAAATGAAAATTGCATGTATTTTCATAATCATCTACAAAACTAAAAAATTAAAGCATACGTTTTAATGTGGTCTAATATTTGCTTCAGTAAATCTAGTATCAAGAAAGAACATTTATTCAAAAGGACATATACATACCATGATTTTTTCCAGCTTTCAATGAGATATTAAAGATATGGAATTGACCTAAATGTCCAACAACAGGTAAATAGATCATGAAGATGTGGTATATAAACACAATATTGTAGGATGACCTCTGTGACATTTTTTCCTACAGCACCTGGCAGATGGAATCCCTGTAGAGCTACAAGTTCCAGGATAATGGACAGGCCAATTGTTTCAGAGATTCTCCTTGAGGCTGAAAACTTCAGAAACACCACCACACTAGAAATGGGAAGGACAACACAAAGAAAGCAGCCACCTCCCAAACTTAGTGAGTCAATAGAACTTGACTTCTGGGCATTTCTCCTCTGTCAGAGAGAACTCTGGTTAAAGGGGAAAATAACTTTCAACAAACTTTTTCTCCAGGGGCACTCCTAAATATCACTGGTCATTCTTATCTTCTCTCCAGTGCCTCAACTACTAGCCTGGTTAGTTCCTGATACACTGCAGATATATCAATTCCTCTTTTGGTTCTATATAAGCAGTGTTGTCAGGAAATAAAACGTCTCTGGAGAGAGCCTCTTCAGTCTCAAAACAGCAAGAAGAGGAAATTGACACTTGCAGACAGGGTCTGCACAAATATAATATGACATGGCTACAAAGAATGATGAAATCATGTAATTTATTGCAATAAGGATTGAAATGGAAGATATGATAAATGAAGTAAGACAAAAGCAGAGTAAACACGGGATTCTAATACTTTTATGTGGTATTTAGAAACACTGCATAAAAATGTAATGATTTAAAGAGGTGGGTGCCTACATCACCTTTGTACTCAGAGTATATTAATAAGGAGGGGAGGAGAAAGAAAAGACGGAGACAGCGCTAACCTGGACGGACAGCGGTTCAATCCCCCGTTCCCCATATGGTCCCCCGTGCCTGCCAGGAGCGATTTCTGAGCGAATAGCCAGGAGTAACCCTTGAGCGTCACCGGGTGTGGCCCAAAAAAACAAAAAAACAAAAAAACAAAAAACAAAAAAAAAGAAAAGACGGAGAACACTGGGGATTGGGTAGAGGTCAAGGAATCAGGTGTGTCAGTCATGTTAAGGAATGATAGGACTAAATAAATATACAAGTCACAGTTTACAACATTAAAATCACAGGACAATTGTGTGTAAAATGGTGCCTGTCAATATTGCTGGTGGTTATGGGAATTGGGAATATTTGTAGAAGGAAATTGAAACTGATTCACTGATTGTGTGACACTGCCAAAACATTGTATATGTATATTGTTTATGAGTGACTTTGTAAATTACTGTGCTTTAATATTTTTGTATTAAGTTCAAAATATTGTACTTATATAACTTTTTATCTAGTCCATACTTCCAAAAACTACTTGTTATTGCTCTTTTTAAAGAAAACAAAAAACACTTATAAACCAATTATGAGAATATTTACTTTATTTAAATGATCAAATGTCCCCTGCTTTTATGTCTG
This sequence comes from Crocidura indochinensis, assembly GCA_004027635.1. NCBI lineage: Eukaryota > Metazoa > Chordata > Mammalia > Eulipotyphla > Soricidae > Crocidura > Crocidura indochinensis. The sequence continues at coordinate 16,827 of PVKC010014240.1, forward strand.
AGGAGACTCCCTGTAGATTTTTTTCAATACAAATATATGAGGGGCTAAAGGCTGAAATCAGTGGAGAATCACTACAGAGATCAAAGCAGTTAATGCACACTTTCAAATTTAATTGTGTCATTACAAATGTGTTAGGCAAAAAATACAAAGACTAATGGAATATATATATATATATAATTATATTTCATGAACATTATTTTTACCTTATTTAATTCTAGGTGCCTTTGTACATTAGCTTAAATTCTCTGTTCTACAAGATATTTTTACAAGATTTTGAACAGTGTCTCACCTAAAATCTAGATTAAAACATTCTTCTTTTCATCCCCTGAGTTATATCACATCAATTATCCTATAACATATATATCATAAATGTATGTTGAACTAACTTGTGAGGTATACTTTCCAGTGAAATTGGGAGCCAAGTATAACATATTTTCCACTACTCTAAATAAATTATAAAACATATATTGTACATTAGTTAAGTATTGAAATATTTTTGACTGAAACTCAACTTTCAAAAAATTTTAACTGTATCTCACATTGATTTATAAAATATAATAGTTTTAAATTTGTTTCTGGTCATATTCTTGTACTTAAAATATAAATTTATAATGCTTTTCACTCTTCTTCCTCCTTCATTTTTATCTGTCCCTCTTGTATTTTCTGAGAATTACATATATTAATAACACTGTGCTTTCCTTTTTGCTGCTTTATATATATATTGAAAACATGGGTAAAATACGCACATTTATGTAATTTTTATTATAGATGAATATATGAATATGTAACATAAGCCTAACATAAGGGCATAAAATAATTTAAATTTGGAGCATTTACACAAAAATTAATTATATAATATTCACATTTAAATATTCATAGCATTTTTGACTACCTCTCAAACAGATTATGTTTTTTCCCTTAACAGTACAGTGATAGCGTGTCTTCATAAAATTTAGACAGTAACTCTAGGCCATTTGTATTATTATGTAAAATTTCAAAAGTCTTGATGTGGGAAGAGAAGGGTGATTTGCATGTCAAGTATATTGTCAGGTTAGAGACATAATCATTATAGTTTTCATATTGGAATTCATAAATTTATGGCATATATTGCAGCAATATATAGTATCTAAAATATATGATAAATCTTAGTGTCTTTATGATTTTATGTGGTCAACAAATAATTATATTTTTCTTTAACATCTTTCACTAATCATAGAAATGCATGTAATGATGTCCTTAACTTAATCAAATGTATCTTCTACTGGTATGAGGTCTTGAACTCAAGCATAATGGCTACTTTGTTTCAATACTCTATCTGTAGTATTTATTGGTACCTACTAAGTTTTAAGCAATATCTTCAGATTTTAGCATGCATCTGTGAATGCAAAATACATTTCTGTCTGATGATGTAAACCGCTGTTGTGGAATACAACGTAAGATAAACATAACTATGAAATGTTATAATTGGTTTTTTTGTTTTGTTTTGTTTTGTTTTGTTTTGTTTTGTTTTTCGGTCATATCTGGCAGAGCTCAGGGGATACATCGAAATGTTATAATTAGTATAAGAGAAATGATACCTGGAGAAAACAAAGAACCCTAGAAAAAGAGATCTGAAAGCAGGCCTTACAGTCTAAGTATTGAACAGTCTCTAGAGGGTAGGACAGTGCAAGAGAATGATTCCATGGGATATAACTGAGAGATATTTGTAGTTAGTGGGAAGTATGTTGTGGCCATATTGAACTCATAAATAGAAACCATTTACTGAACCCATAAATAGAATAATTGACATGTTTACAAACTAATATTATTTCAGTAAAAAAACCCTAAGACTTAAATATTTATATTTAAATGTCCATTATAACAAAGAATGACATTACTGAAGTAGGAATACTGGGCTTTTGTATTGAGCCATCTAAGTGATTGTGGTAGTTTAGGGAAGATTACAAGCTTTAACATGCTTTATACAATTGTTGAGAGAAGTAATATGATCTTGCATATATTATGAAAGCAGTAATTTGGGGAAGGAGATGGGGACATTGGCTGTGATTACTTCTGGCTACGTGCTCCTGAACCACTACCTAGGGTGTAGATGATTGAGTCTACATTTGTTGTTTTCAAAGTTAAGCTCCAAACTGAGTATAAAATCTCTTCTGCTTCTGCTCCTATAAAATATATGTTTTAATTGAAAGTGATGTAAAAGTTTATTTACAAATGAAATAGAAGGGTTTGAGTTTAAGAAAGCAAAAATGAAAAATCACTATTTGCCAAAACAATTAATGAATTGACTGAGGGTGAATAAGTTTCTTAAATAAAAATAGGAGAACAATCAAAACTTTATTTTTATATACCAGATAAGATAGAAAGCTATAAAATAGATATCCTAATTTGGATTTAAGTGACACATTTGTTTTATAAATATAGACTTGAAATATTTTGATGATGTTTAAAGAATATGGTCAGTATGCATTTTTCAAAGGAATGAGTGCAATATTAAAGATTGCTTTTTCTAAAGTTTTAGGAAAAATAAATTTTTTAAATATATTTTTTTATTTAAGTACTATGGTTACAGTAATTTCCATAGTTGAGTTTTAGTCATTAATTCTACACTGTCCTTCACCAGTGCAACTTTCCCACCACTAATATCCCCCCAACTCCTAGCCCTCTACTATGTCTGGGACAGAATTTCTGCTTCTCTCTCTGACTGACATTATCATGAAGATTGTCAGTGCAGTTAGTTCTCTAACTGTGCTCACCTCTTTTTGTGGCAAACATCATATAATGGGCTGTCTTGCTGGTCCTCATCTCTATTGCCTCTAGATATTATTACCATACTGTCTTTTATTATTCTTATACCCCATAGATGAGTAAGTCTTTTCTATGTCTATACCTTTCCCTCTGACTCATTTTACTCAACATAATAATCTTCATGTACATCCATGTATAGGCAAATCTATAACTTCATTTTCCTAATGACTGCATACTATTCTATTGCATAGTGTATGGTGTGCATACACCACACTTTCTTTAGCCATGTATCTATTGTTGGGTGCCTATTTTTCCCCAAATTCTGGTTATGGTAGATAGTTTTGTGATAAAGATCAGAATGCACAGGGTATTTATGTATTGTGTTCTTGTGTTCCTGGGGTATATTCTCAGGGGTGGTATTTCTGGCTCATATGGTAGCTCAAATGCTTATTTTTCTAGGAATGTCTATATTGTTTGTCTAAAAGACTGAATTAAATGGCATTTATATCAGCAGTGCATGAGAGTTGCTTTCTCAGTGCACCCACACCAACACTTGTTCTTGTTCTTTGCAATGTGTTCCAGCCTCTGCTGTGTGATATCATACCTCATTGTTGTTTTGATTTTTATCTGCCTTACCATTATGATGTGGAGCATTTTTATATTCCTTTTGACAATCTGTGTTTCTTCTTTGAAATAAACAGACATTAAAAATAATCCCATTCTCAATAGTGCAACAGAAACTCAAGTACCTGGGCATCAACTGATCTAATGAGGCAAAAGACCTGTATGAAGAAAACTACAGAACACTATTTCAAGAAATGAAATGGATATACATACCTTGTTCATGGAATGGGAGGATTAACATAATTAAAATGACAATTATCCCCAAAGCATTATTCAATTTAATGCAATCCCTCTAGGCATGTAAAAGATATTTTTTTAAAGAAGTAATAAAGAACCCCTAAATTTTATTTAGAACAATAAATGACCACAAATAACTAAAGCAATCCTTAGAAAAAAGTAGATGGAAAGCATCAATTTTCCCAACTTTAAATTTTACTACAAAACAATAGTCATCAAAACAGCATTGTAAAAGGAGAGAGAGAGAGAGAGAGAGAGAGAGAGAGAGAGAGAGAGAGAGAGAGAGAGAGAGAGAGAGAGAGAAAGAGAGAGAGAGAGAGAGAGAGTCTGGAAGAAGGTCATATAAGCAAGAGAGAAATGGAAACCAGGGACATTGGTGGCAAATAATGTGCACTGGTAAAGGGATGGGTACTGCACATTGTATAATTAGACATCTAATGATAGGGCATTATATGAGCAACGTTGCACTGTTTTTATTATACAGCTATTTGTATCTTACAGATTCACTTAAATATTTATAGAAAGTCAGTGACCGGAGAGATAGCATTGAGGTAAGGCATTTGCCTTACCTCAGATTTATGGTGGTTCAAATCCAGGCATCCGATATGGTCTCCTGAGGTCTGCCAGGAGCGATTTCTGAGCGCAGAGCCAAGAGTAACCCCTGAGGGCTGCCATGCGTGACCCAAATATAGCATGCGTGACCAATATAGCATATTCAACTTTCAACTAAGACTCTTTTCATACAGAGCCAAGTCTCTGGCCAGTCAGCACAGAACATTTTCTTTTTTTTATTTTTAAGGTAATAATATTTTTATTTAAACACCATGATTATAAACATGTTTGTGTTTGGACTTTGGTCATAAAAAAAAAATCCCCCTACACCAGTACAACCTTCCTGCCATCAATGGCCCCATATCCTTCCTCTTTCACCCCCTACTTGCCCTTGAGGCAGGCAGTTTATATAACTCACTTCTACCATTGCCATAATAGTTGTTAGTATAGTTATTTCTCCAACTGCAGTAACCACTTTTGTGATAATTTTTAAATAAGATAAAAGATATTGAATGTCTGTATAGGCATGAAATATGTATGTCTAATTTTGGTTTTTGAGTCACACCCAATGACGCTCAGGTGTACTCCTGGCTATGGGCTCAGAAATTGTTCCTGGTTTGGGAGGACCATTTGGGACACCAGGGGATCAAACCACGATCCATCCTAGGCTAGCACTTGCAAGGCAGACACTTAACCACTTGTGCCATTCTCCAGCCCTGGTATGTTTAATTTTTTAATTTTCATTTTATTCTTTATTTTCCTAGCTCTGTGCTCAGCTACCATTGAGTATGGTCATGTGTGGTCTACAAAGAACAAAAAAAAATAAAACAAAAAATTGAAAGACTGTATATATCTAATTATTGGATACATTTTGGAAACAAATATGAGATAATTTGGGAGAATGTAGTTAAATGGGATATAGTTACATTAGTAAATTCAATTTATCCTACATTTGGAATTTATCCTCCCTTTGAAATTTACCTATAAAATTGTCACAATTAATACAAAAGTTATTTTACCATTCACCATTGTAGGCTTCCTAGGGAATAGGTGAAATATTGCAAAGCAACACTTTTCAGTTTAGAGCAATTCCATGATAAGCTCAGATATCATTCTAAAGTAATGTTAGATATATTCTTCCAGAGATAATTTCTGTATATTAAACTTTTCATTCTCACAAATAATAAAAACACTTTATATTATTATAAAGTTACCTACTATTGCCCAAATATAACCAATCTGCAACCATGTAGCAAAAACTATGAAGTAAAATAATGCAAAAAACTAGGTTACAGAGTTATACAGAATTATATTTACTT
>PVKC010014241.1:0-22318 GCA_004027635.1 Crocidura indochinensis
TCTGGGTAGGCAGCCTGCAAGGCAAGACCTTACCTGTTGAATCACATTAGCATCTCACAATATTTGTCATTTAAAATTTTTCTAAAAATAAGATATTGAGATATAATATTGTAATATTTTAATAAATATTAGGTAGCACACATTTGAATTATTTGAATCACACTTATTCAATTCATGGTGGAAAAAATAAAAAAGTAAGCTACTGTAAGGGGATCATTTCCAGTGAATCTAATAAAAGATTTAAAAGATACATACAAGAAATACACAATAGCATGAAGATACAGTGCAGTGGCTAAAAGATAGCAACAATTATGGCAAAAGGTCCTTTTTTTATTAGGGAGGTTTTTATAAGTGTAAATTATCAAGAACCAAACACAAAGACTATGAAGGGAATCACAGTATAGAATTAATAATGGTAAGTCACATGTACTTATCAGTGAAGTCAACTTTGTTTTAAAGAAAGATATGTTAAAATTTATCTAACTTATGTTTCTTACAAATATTGGTGTCCCATCCCCTCTGCCCCATAACATTTGAAACAGAAGACAGAATCAAGTTCATACATGGGCTGGAGAGCTATTACAATATATGGGTAATTGCCTTGCATGTGGGCAAAAACGATTCATTCCTGGGCATACCATATGGTTCCCTGAGCCCTGCACATCTGATCTATGAGAGGAGAGCCAAGAATAAGACCTGAACACAGCTAAGTTTGGTCCCCAAACAATAACAACAATTATCATTGCTGCATCTAATATAGATTAGTCTTTCAAAAGATAGGCCAGTGTGTAAGGGAGAAATTGTATTAATGACTTAGTTGAAACTAGGGTTCAAATAAATTTTATGCCTATTCTAGAACACTGTATACCATCTAATAAAATTTAAAAGTGATCATGTTGTACTTTAATTTTTTATGACTTAATTATAATGTTAATCTCCTCCTTTTTTAAAAAAATTACAACTTAAAGTTGTGTAAGACTAGCAGTTATACTCAAAGCAGTGATAGGAGCTTGGAAATTAGGGTTTGTCTATTTATTTGTTTTGTTTTGTATTTTTTCTTACACATAGAAGCATCTAATAGTGACATACCACAATGCTAGTATAGTGGGCAGCAGATTCATTCTAGCAAGCTTTACAGCAGTTGTTGCCATTTGATAAGTAACTCCATATGGACGAAGGCTGAAGCATTAAATCATTGTGTCTCCTTCATGCCAAGCACTGATTCATTGCAGTGTCTTACCTTGCAATTCGTTGCTACAAGATTTTAGAAAATAGACATGTTTCCTCCAATCACGGTGATAGCTTCAAATTTATTCTTCCTCTGGCTGAATTTGACAATGTTGATATTTAAAAGTCGTCATGTATATGCTAAATTATTTTCAATCACACATCTACTTATAATAACGGGATTTGAAGGGACCTTAAAGGTCACATAATCTCATTTCTCACCACATGCACACCATCCCCAAATGATAGTCATATAGTTGGCTTCTGCTTGAATAATTCCAATGACAGGGAACTGACTACTTGAGATGCAGCCTTTTTATGCTTGGATAGCTTTCATTGCTGAAAGTTCTTCCTCATATTGAGTGGAAATTTATTAAGTCTATTTTCCAATTCTCAGTCCTACTTTCACTTTCTAGAACAATAAGTTCAATTTTATCTTCTTTTGTTAACCCTTGTTTACTAATATACTATTTTAGCAGAATGCACTATTTAGTTAAAGTATATGTTCCATAAGAGCCATATAAAGCACATTATGCTTCCTATTTCCAGAAGAAACAATAGCAATTATACTCTAATTGTGGAATTACAAATATTAGTAACTTAGTAATATATGTATGTATATATATATATATCTATTTATAGGATACATATAGCTAAGTGACAGAGATCTTGCTGAGGAGACTGTGTATAAACACACCAAGAACTTATAAATATCAGGAACCAGAGATACAACAGAGAAGGCAAGACAAACTTACAAGTGGCCCACCTGGTTTAAATCTCCTGGCACTCCAGAAATTACCCAAAAGGCCCAAGAATGTGATTCCTGAATGCAGGCAGAAGAAACTCCTGAAAACTGCGAAGGTATGGCCAAGAAATCATTATATATAAACAAAATACAAAACACCTGGGGCCATTCAAAATGATATAGTATGTTGTGCTTCTGCTTTGGAGTTCATAATAAAATAAGACTATACCTAAAGGTTTTATGAAAAAAATTTGGGGGATTTTGGGACTACGCCCGGTGATGCTCAGTGGTTACTCCTGGCTATGCGCTCAGAATCGTTCCTGGCTTGGGGACAATATGGGATGCTGGAGATCAAACAGAGGTCTGTCCTGGGTCAGCTGTGTGCAAGGCAAACACCCTACTACTAAGACATCGCTCCAGCCCCAAGAGTTTTATGAAATGTTTATGAAAGTTTTATGAAAATTATTTTCATATTATGAAATATTTTCCATTTTTAATTTATATAAGTGTTATTTAATATTTTACATAATGTAATATATTATGTAATATATTTAATGATATTTAATAAATAAATACATGAATTTTGATTGTCATTTCTACCATGAATTTGCCATTTTTTAGCTTCCATCTAAATGTAAAAAAGTATATACATGGCTCATGAGTTAGTACAGGGTTAAGCACTTTGGTTTTGCATGCAGCTGGCATAGAATCTATGTCTGGCACTGCATATTCATATTGCATATTTGTATTCATCCCTTGATCACTGTCTTAACTGATCCTTGAGCTCAGAGCCATGAGAATCCCTGAGTACCACTTGGTGCTTCTCCCAAAAACAAATACCCTTTTAAATAAACAACAGTAAATACATTAATAGAGATGCCATAAAGGTAATTTTTATTTGCATATTGTCTACACTCTAAACATATAATTATTTAACATAAATTCCAAATGTATTTTCTCATTACAGTTTAACAGCATTTTCCTTACAACTGGATTCCTCAGTGCTCTATTTTCTATAACCCCACAGTCTTAAAGTTCGTTGGTGCTGGAGAAATAGGACACTGAATAAAACATTTGCCTTGCAGGTGGCCAATTCTGGTTCAATGTGTGGTGTTCTATAGGTTCTCAAAGCTTGCCAGGAGTAAATTGTGTAAATAGAATCTGAAGTAATCCCTTGTGTATCACCTGTCATGACTAAAAAAAAAAACCTAATAGTATAGTACTATTACCCTACTTCAAATATAACTTATCTATCAAATTTGCTTTAATCATAACTACTAGACAATGAACTAAATATCTGATAACTAAATGTGTCTTCTTATAAATTCAAGTCAATATAATCATTTTAAATATTTGAAAAATGAGCGATTTCTCTATTCTTCATCAATAGAATATAAACAATATGAACATAAGGCAGTCTAAACAACTAAAATGTCAACATATTCACTTCTGTACATCACAATCACATATATTTTTATCTTATGCAGTAATGATTTGTGATATTTATGTTCATTTTGGGTGTGACCCAAAAACCAAAAAAAAAAAGAAAAAAAGAAAAAGAAAAAAAAAGACTTTTTTTTCAGTTTTTTTTTCTTTATTTAAACATCTTGATTACACATATGGTTGTGATTAGGTTTTAGTCATGTACGGAAAACCCCCTTCACCAGTGCAACATTCCCACCACCAAAGTCCCAAATCTCCCATCCTCCCAACCCACCCCCACCTGTACTCCAGACAGGCTTTCCAGTTCCCTCATTCATTCACATGATTTGGGTAGTTCTCTGTGCAGTTATTTCTATAACTGCACTCACCACTCTTTGTGGTGAGCTTCATGAAGTGAGCTGGAAATTCCAGCCCTCCTCCCATTGTCTCTGAGGATTGGTGCATAAATGAATTTTATTTTTCTCAAAACCCACAGATGAGACTATTCTGCGTCTCTCTCTCTCTCTTTCTGACTTATTTCACTCAGCATGGTAGATTCCATGTACATCCATGTATAGAAAAACTTTATGACTTCATCTCTCCTGACGGCTGCATAATATTCCATTGTGTATATGTACCACAGTTTCTTTAGCCAATTGCCTATTGAAGGGCATCTTGGTTGTTTCCAGAGCCTGACTATTGTGAATAGTGCTTCAATAAATATAGGTTTGAGGAAGGTTTTTTTGTATTGTATTCTCGTGTTCTTAGGGTATATCCCTAGGAGTGGAATAGCTGGTCGAATGGGAGCTCAATTTCCAGATTTTGGAGAAATCTCCATATTGCTTTCCATAGAGGTTGGACTAGATGGCATTCCCACCAGCAGTGGATAAGAGTTCCTTTCTCTCCACAGCCCCGCCAGCACTGATTATTCTCATTCTTTGTGATGTGTGCCAATCTCTATGGTGTGCGGTGGTATCTCATTGTTGTTTTGATTTGCATCTCCCTGATGATTAGTGATGAGGAGCATTTTTTCATGTGCCTTTTGGCCATTTGTATTTCTTTTTTATCAAAGTGTCTGTTCATTTCTTTTCCCCATTTTTTGAAGGGATTAGATTTTTTTTCTTGTAAAGTTCTGCCAGTGCATTGTATATTTTGGATATTAGCCCCTTATCTGATGGGTGTTGGGTGAATAGTTTCTCCCACTCAGTGGGTGACTCTTGTATCCTGGGCACTATTTCTTTTGAGGTGCAGAAGCTTCTGAGTTTAATGTATTCCCATCTGTTGATCTCTGCTTCCACTCGTTTGGAAAGTGTAGTTTCCTCCATGAAGATGCCTTTCATCTCAATGTCATGGAGTGTTTTACCAACATGTTGTTCTATTTACCTTATGGTATCAGGTCTGATATCGAGGTCTTTAATCTATTTGGATTTTACCTTTGTACATGATGTTAACTGCAAGTGGCTAACCAGTTCTGCCAGCACCACTTGTTGAATAGGATTTCCCTGCTCCACTTAGGATTTCTTGCTCTTTTGTCAAAAATTAGGTACTTGTATGTCTGGGGGACAATGTCTGAGCATTCAAGCCTATTCCACTGATCTGAGGGTCTGTCTTTATTCCAATATCATGCTGTTTTGATAACGATTACAAGGATGGTTTAACATCCATAAATCTATCAACATTATACACAACATCAACAAGAAGAAAAATAAAAATCACATGATCATATCAATAGACTTAGAGAAAGCATTTGATAAGGTCCAACACATGTTTCTTAATCAAAACTCTCAGCAAGATGGGAATGGAAGGAACCTTTCTCAATCTAGTTGAAGCCATCTACCATAAGCCAATGGCAAATATTATCCTTAATGGAGAAAAACTAAAAGCCTTTCCTCTAAATTCTGGTACAAGACAAGGCTGACCGCTCTCACCACTCCTCTTCAACATAGTATTGGTAGTTCTTGCTATAACGATCAGGCAAGAAAAGGATATCAAGGGAATCCAGATAGGAAAGGAAGAAGTCAAGCTCTCATTGTTTGCAGACGACATGATACTCTACCTAGAAAACCCTAAAGACTCTACCAAAAAGCTTCTAGAAACAATAGACTCCTATAGCAAGGTGGCAGGCTACAAAATTAACACACAGAAATCAATGGCCTTTTTATACACCAATAATGATAGGGAAGAGAAGGAAGTCAAGAAGGCAATCCGATTCACAATAGCACCACACAAAATCAAATATCTTATAACTTGACCAAAGATGTGAAGGACCCATACAAAGAAAACTATAAAGCCCTGTTCCAAGAAATAGGAGAGGACACACAGAAATGGAAACACATACCCTGCTCATGAATTGGTAGGATTAACATCATTAAAATGTCAATACTCCCCAAAGCATTATACAGATATAATGCGATCCCTATAGCGATACCCATGACATTCTTCAAAGAAGTGGATCAAACACTTATGAAGTTCATCTGGAACAATAAACACCCTAGAATAGCTAAAACACTCCTAGGGAAAAGACTTTTAAATTCAATTTTTGGTACATGAATTTAAGGAAAAAGCGAAATCATTGCCAATGAAAATGCTTGTGTAATTAATATCAATAATATTTTTGATAACTGGTATATAATTTTACATCTAATGTATAGCTACATACTTTAGAAGATGCCAATATTTATTTATTGATTGATTGATTGATTTTTGCTTTTTTGTTTTGCGGCCACATGTGGCAGCATTTAGGGACTACTACTGGCTTTGTGCTCTGAAATTGCTCCGAACAATTTAAGGGGATCACATGGATGCCAGGGATCAAATCAGGTCTGTTTTAGGCCGTTGTGCAAGGCAACTGGCGTTGTGCAAGGCAAATGCCTACCTTGGTGCTACGCTCCAGCCTTAATGCCAACATTTTAGAGAACTTTTTTCTCAATTCATTTAGCATGCTGCATTTCATAAATGAGATGAAAATAGCAGGAAATTATTTGTTTATACTGTAACTTTGAAAGCAACACCCCAAATTTTATAAATGTCATTAATTTAACAACTCAGACACAGATTTTTCTCTGATTTTACAACAGAAACATCACCTAACTTCCCTTTGTAAAAATGAATAAATATTTCATACTTGAGAATTTACTTAAAAATGTATTCTTTGTTTGATAATAGGTAAAAATAATTAAAGGGAAATTAAAAAGCAAAGATTTACCACACGGCTTTTCATCATAGCCTATTTGGTGAAAATGCTTTCATATCTTTAAATATGTGTGCAAACCAAGTTATTTCTACATAAAATCAATTGAACTAGAATAGCGACAAGATTGAAAATCAAGCAAGGTTTGTGAACTCTATCAATGACATATCCTTAACTCAGAATCGTCAGAATCTTCCACCAAATGAACATTGACTGTAAACTCTGGTACTTTTCTTAATGTACTGAAATGGCTTTGTTATATCTACATATGCAAAACAGGGCTGTTGTTTCTAACTTCCCACTTTCATAGCATTTGTCCAAATTATAATTGGGCATTTGACATCAGGTTAAATATTTCACCCACTTCACAACTGAGCAACCAAAAATAACTGAGCATTTGATGTTGTGTTTTCTTCTTCACATGTTTGAAGCAGTAAAATTGCTTCTGTTAAAAGCAATATGTTCTCTTATTTAGTTTATTGGTATTTGCATAATGGTGATTAAGCACAGGTAGGGCAGGAGAAGGAAGTCATATTTATTGCACAACCGATTAGGTACTGTACATTGTTGATGAATTTAACCACTTACATTATTTTTTTATTTTCCTTCAATGTTAATGAATTTTCACATCTCTCAACCAGTGCATACTTATTTGCCCATAAAACCTTCAAATGAAATGTTCAATCTTGATCTTTCCCTTACAATTTATACTTGGATTTTAATATAGTTGGTCTGTGAATAACATAATCTTTTTAAAAAAATGTTTAATAAAATGTTGATAGGAGTAAAGTACTTGCTTAGAATTAGTAAAAAATAAATACATTAGCAGAGGTGCTGATTTTGTTGCATACATCTAATGAAATGCATTTGCTTAAACTAATTTTACAGAACCTTTGCTTTTATTATGTGAGAAAATTTTACAATGGAAACCAATAATCATTAATTGTATTATACTTAATTCTATTACCCATACATTTTATTATTTTCTCTTTTTAAAAGTCAAGTAAGTCAAGACTAACAGACTAATCACAATTCTGTTTTCTTAGGAAAAGAACTATGTAGTTCTTTTCTTTCCAATTTCCTTTCAAAGTAAAATATAAGTCAATTAAGAAAACACATGACCTAAGTGACAGATTGTTAGTTGTTACTTATATATGTTTTAAATAAAATTGAAATTAAGTATTTCTACTGATATCTAAGATATAGCATAGATATCTTGAGTATCCAAGTAACTTAATATTTAAGTACCTAGGATATTTGAGTATTGCTTTTTATATGAATTTGCAAACTAAGAGACTTCTTTATATAGCCTGATATAAGATCATTAAAACTGTTAAATATTAAAAGTAATAGTAGATGCTATTCTCCATTTCATGACACTGAAAAAAAAGAACAAATTAGCAAAGCCTTGTTTTATAAGAGCCCAATGATTTGTACTTGATATTCTGCAACGATTTTGTAACAGCCCAATATGTTTGTCTCATAAAATACATGTAAAATACATAGTGTTTTATGCTTAAACAAAGCTATAGGAGAACATGACATTATTTATCAAAGTTTATAGCTTAAACAATGTTATTCAAATTTTATAGTTAAATTGTTATTCAAATTTCATAGATAAATTCATGAGACTTATGTAATTTCAGTATTTATTCAAAAGAAAGAGCAAAACTTGAACCTAGGTCTCATTCATTTTTAAGGTAATGGGTTTACATGTCAGGCAGATTAGCTCCACAGGAAAAGTATAACTATGACTTATCTACACTAAATATTTAACAATTTTCTAAAACTTTCAAATAAAAGGTTTTCAAATGGAATTTATGCTTATTACAATGCAGGGGATAAATGAGAAATGGTTAATGTAAATATATTTTATACTTGTTCAGTTAGTGAACTAGAAAGCATTAAATATTTATTTTTAATATAAATATTTTACCTTTGCTTAGTATATGCATTTGTATTTATATCACTCTAATCAAAACTAAAGTATTTGTTATTATAAAATTTTTCCTTATTTCTTTTAGAAAGACCTTATCCTTCCAAAATCAGGCAATTGTCTTCTGCACTTTACTATAGAGAGACTAAACTTACTGATGTAAACCATTATATTAATATAATTACTTTTTTATTTTGTGTGTCTGATTCATTTTTCTATGTAATGTATTGAGATTCAGCCATATTATGTACATGAAATTTCATAATTTTAATGGGAGAAGGATATTTTATGAAAATGATTATAAACCACTTAAAGGTATCAGGATTGTTTCTATTTTTGGTTATTATGAATATATACACTGATTTACATATCTCTTTAATTATTTTATATTAGATAAAAATACTTCTAGAAGTTTTGAATGTGCATATAAATTATCAGATAGAAGTAATAGAAATATTTTATACAAATTTGTGGCTTATTTACATATGCTTTTGCAATATTTTAAATATTATAAAACTTTAATAAAAATGTGCTCTATGGTCTTAATTTTTCTCTCACCAAATTTTTATATATATTTGGAAATGATCACTTTGGACAAGAATAGGTTTCTGAAAGGAGGTAAAATGATACTTATAATACCCTTCGGTAACAATATGGCAAACAACAGTGCCTAAAAGGAAATAAAAAGGAGAGAGAAAGAGGGAGAGACAGAGAGAGAGGAGAAAGAGAAAGGCAGAAGAAAGAGAAGAGTTTCTGTCATAGAGGTAAGTTGGGTGTGGATGGGAATGAAGGAAAACGAGGGTGGTAGGAAACAAACTGGCAAAGAAATGTGTGTTGAAACGTATAACTGAAATTCGGTACTCAACATATTTTAAACTTTTTATCTTATGATCATTCAATTAAAAAAAAAAGTCAAAATAATATCATCTTCCTTGGGCCAGAGCCATAATACTATGAGTTAGGTGCTTGCTTTTCATGTGGCTACTCCACGTTTGAATTCTGGCATCTTATATGGTCTCTGACTCGGAATGATTCCTGAGTCCAGAACTAGTAGTAACTCCTACATTGTGAAGTGTGGTCCCCATAGAACAAATATATCATCCTTTTGAATTTGTAAGAATGGTTGCATTGTTTACTTTTATGATTTTATAGGTTTTGTTTTTTTTTGTTTGGTTTTTTTTTTTTTGGTTTTTGGGTCACACCCGGCAGCACTCAGGGGTTACTCCTGACTCCTGACTCAGAAATTGCTCCTGGCAGGCACGGGGGACCATTATGGGGCACCCGGATTCGAACCGATGATCTTTTGCATGAAAGGCAAACGCCTTACCTCCATGCTATCTCCCAGGCCCGATTTTATAGGTTTTTACTTTTAGAACTGGGCTTAAAGTATATTGAAATTTATATTTATTTTATGACATACACATTACAGTTAATTACTTTATAACACAGTAGCTTTTCATCATTCCAGTTTTTTCAGCTTCTCAGCTTTTCCAAAATTCAATTTACCAAAATTTAACTGTCATATGTAAATATGTTTTTATGATTTTTTTTCATTACTTTACTGGTGATGCTCAGGGGCTACTATGTATTAGAAGTTGAAAATGGTTCTCATTTGACTAAACTGAAGGTGTCAGCATAAAGACACACTTTCTGGAAGTTACCCTATTTTTGTCAGTTTTTAGAGGTACTAAGCTTCATTCCTGGTACCTTACAGCTTTAAAGTCAGCAATATTTGTCAGAATCCTCACACTGCTAGCTTCCTAGTTCTCTAATATGTCTTTCTTTCCAGTTTATAACAATTCCTGTGAGTACATTAGACCCATCATATGACTCAAGATAGTTACCCATTGTAAGGTCATTTATATACACAGCACAATTTCATCATTATACATAAAACATCTTTGCTGATCTTTCAGATGGTGTAGCCGTTATCCTCCACACCTCGTTCTTTGTGTACTTCAACATTTATATCAATGACAAAATTTGGACTGACTTTTATTTTTTTTCAAGCTGTTTGCAGTCAAAGATATAAAGAAAGGAGAAAAGTTTAGAACTCTGAGCACTGGGAAGAAAGGATGTGTAATAAAGTTTCTGCTTTCAGATTTATCTAAGGACATAGGTTTCAGCATAGTGATTTTTCTGGCCATCCTGGAAAGAGCTGCAAGCATAGCTAAGGGGAGAAGTTTGAAGATGAGAAACTTATCCAGAAGCATATGGATCCTGGCATCATGTTCATGGCAAATACTGGACTAACACAGATAAGTTTTTTTGTCTTATCTGCCAAGACTGAGTGATATGGATGGCAAGTGGAGTTTTGGCAAAGGGATAATGGCAAGAATATTGTAGAAATCACAGAGCTCTATAGGACCAGGAATGGCCAGACTAGCAAGAGCATACATATTTCCAACTATGAATGAGTCTCATAAATATAACTTGTCTTTTAATAGCTGGAACATTATTTCTAGAGCTTGGGAAAGCACCTTTTAATCCCCTAAGTGCTGGGAATATCTTTTAACACATCTCACTCTTTAGGTCTTTGTTTTTCAAATATTCTTTTTGTTTTTCAAATATTCTTTTTCCACCTGCAAGTCTAGCTGGACAGTAGTTACCCATGAGTCAGGCATAAAAATAATTCATAATAGTTAAAAATCATCTTTGTCATAAAAATGATATACTCATGTACTATGCATTAGGATAAGTGCAGTCTGGAGAAATTTATATTCTTTGTCTATCACAACTGGCATAGCTAGAATGAAGCATGTTGGAAAATAGAATAATCTTCTAGTTTATTATATTATATTATTATATTATATTAATTCTATTCTATTATAATTATATTATATTATTAAATATATTGTTTGGGGACCACATCCAGCAATACTCATGGATTAATTCTGGGTCTTCCCTTAGTTACCACTCCTGTGGTATAAGACCATACAGAAAGTGGGGAAACTAACCTTCATCAAGCTGCTTTCAAGGCAAGTGCTTTATTTGCTGTAATGTTTCCCCAATTCAAATTATTTATTTTGTTTAGTTTTGCTATGCATAATTTCTTGATCTTTATTAAACTATAAATGTTGTATCATTTTATTAAGTTGTATTGTTTACATTTTGACTGTAAAATTTTGTTGCTCTTCATTCCTTCCATACTCCCTTGAGATAAATTTATCACCTCTGTTCTTATAGAACTTTATTTGTTAATGATTGGATTAGAAGCTAGGCTAAATGTAACAACATAGAATCACAATTACAAAATATGTCCCATAACAAAATTAGGGTATAATTGCACTTCACAATTGTTCTTTAAGCTCGGAGGCAGTGTTGCTTATTCTAACATCTTAATAGTTTATAATTGCACACATTTGATACACAATGAGTTGGATGGACAGATTTGATTTTAAGGTATATCAATTCTGAATTTCATAGCATTAAAATCTGAAGATTGATAAGTTAGTAGAAAGACATTTAAATTTGCTGGTTTTAGAAAAATTCCAATTGCATCTTTAACTGCATAAAGAGAATCAGTTGATTGCAAATTAAATTTTTGATTCAATTTATTTTATTAAGGATTTGTGATTTACTACATTTTCTTTTTTTTAAATACTTTGTAATCAGTATATTAAGGAGACATAACTACATTTCAAGAATTGCTAAATTCTTATCTCCAGATTTATTACAATTTCATTATAGAGATTTGGGCATACATTTTCCATCATTCTTATCTTTAACTCATTGTTTCAAATCCTCTACTTTTAATCTTTAATAAATGACTAGAGGAAAAAGCCAAAGAGTGAGCAGAGTAATTGTATTAGTTACAACTACAGATTTTATTTTTAGGCTTATATGTAAACTTTATAATGCACATATTCAACATTACATGTTAGAGCTATACCATTTTACAGAAATTTATAAAACATTAAAAATGTTCATTAACCATTTCTCTTCAATTTTCTGCACTTGCACTCTTGTGTTTTTGTGCTTTATTAAATTCCAGGCTAAACTTTGGGAATAGGTAAGGTATACCCATAAAATTTGTTCTGAGATATTCACTGAAAAAAAGTACTAAATATGGTCTTTTATTTGTGTTTATATCATACTCAAGTGTTGGATTACTGGTCCTATCCTAATCAATAATATTCATACTCCACCCTGGGGTCTGATCTGGTGTTGGGATATCTGGATTATACCCTATTGGTATTCCTCTTCACCCTAGGGTGTGGCTTGGTTCTTGTCAATAAAAGCAGGAGTCTCAGGAAGACCTAAGCTCATTCTTCAGTCTTCCACTAAGCTACATTCCTTCTTAGGAGCAGAAGGCTTGGGTGGTTGAATTCCTTGCTTGAGTGCTAGATTTCCTGAACCGGTTCTTGGACTTTTTCACTGTGTGGATTATTTCTACGTCAACCTTTGCTTCCAGACCTGCATCTCTCCAGTGTTCTGGTGCTTGAACCTGAGGACATAATTCAATACTCAACCATTTCAAACCTATGCAAATTCCAGAACCTTTTAAAGTTTTTGGAGCCAGAGCGGTAGCAAAAGTGGGAGGGCACTTGCCTTGTTCATGCTAACTAACCTAGGAAGGACCTCGTTTTGATCCCCTCCAGTCTCATATGGTCCTCAAGCCAGGGATGATTTCTGAGTGCATAGCCAGGAGTAACAATGAGGATCACAGGGTGTGACTTCAAAACCAAAAAAGAATAATAATAATGATAATAATAATACAGTTTATAACTCCTTGCTATTTTATCTTTTCCATGTGTATTTGACTCTAAATTCATATTACATGCATTATTATTGTTCAACTCACAGTCAAGATACATTTAGCTTTCTAATGTTATGTTTTAAAAATTCCAGTGACCTCAGGTTCTTTAAATTTGCCATTTATCTTCTAACTTCAGTCAGTTTATTTTGTTCAATCCTCCTATTTCCAACCTTTTTTTTTTTTTGGTTTTTGGGTCACACCCGGCAGTGCTCAGGGGTTACTCCTGGCTCCATGCTCAGAAATTGCTCCTGGCAGGTACGGGGGACCATATGGGGCACTGGGATTCGAACCGATGACCTTTTGCATGAAAGGCAAATGTTTTACCTCCATGCTATCTCCCGGGCCCCCTATTTCCAACCTTTATAAAAAGGGAAAAATTTAGTTTGAGCGAAAGACTAGGCTGATTAATTTTCCTGCTACAATTAAATCAGTATCAATCCAGGCTCAAAAGATAGCTTAAGAGTGGGAAAATTGCCTTGTATTTAGTTTATCCTGACATCTTATATGGTTTTCTGAACACTGCAAATATCTGAACATACAACCAGAAATAGTTTCTAGCACAACAGAATATGGACTAATCCAAGATTCTAATATAAAAATGATAAAAATTATTCAATAATATTTAAGTCAAAAAAAACCATTAGTAATAATGTCAAAACCAGAAGAGTAATTTCTTTTAATTTATCTGCTTTTGTAATTGAATATAGTTGAATAAAATTTTCTCCTCACATAATTATTTTTTTTAAGTTTTGGGTGTATAACAGTATACTCTGGGCATACTCCTGATTCAGCACTCAGAAATCACTATGGTGGGCTGGGGATAGAACCTAGGTCAGTAGTGCATGAGACAAGTCATTCACTTTCTATACTGTGTTTCTGGCCCTTAAATTTGGTCTATAAATCTGTCTTTAGACATCTGGCTTGATTACACATATTGCTGTTGTATCTACATACGAGGGAAAACTATGTAGCTGAGGAAAATAATGAAATCACACAATACATTGCAACCTAGAGGAAAGTTGGGGGGAAGGGCATCATGTTAAGTGAAGTAAGAATAAGATGGAAAATACCGTATAACCTCACTCATTTGTGGTATAGCAAATAAAAGAGCAAAGGAATGCAAGGGTGACCTAGATTATCAATGATTATAGGTTGAGATGTGAAGTATAAAGAGACAGAGCACAGGAAACAGAGGCACGGTCTAGGAGCCTTGTCCCTTTTGATGGCATAGACATGTGTACATTCTAACCACTGTGCCAGCAACACTAAAAATACGACAGTAAAAAAAAATACTTAAATTAAAAATGTGCTTGTTAAGAAGGAAGCCTGAGGCTGTTGATGGGACCTGTGACATTGGTGGAGGGACTCTTACAATATTAGTAGACATATTGTTGAAATTTTGAATGCTTAACAATTCATAATGAATTGTCTTGTAAATCACATTCTTTCCTTAATAGCAGAGAAAAGTTAATTAATTTAAAAATAACATGTTCCTTGGATGTGGTAATTGATTGAACATTTCAGAATTCTAAAACATGGAAAAAATTTTGTAATAGCATGTTGACTTTCAGAATACACAAAATAATTTTCATTACAATAAAGATGGAAAGAACAGATATTGCTTTAACACAGAGTTAAATTAAGGGATCTATAAGCTAATTTAGGTATTCAGTTTGCAAATATAATGACAGATTTTAAGTAGATGAAGGCATGAAAATTCTAGCAATATCCCCATGTGTTCAAATGGTATATTTTAGAGCTTTGGGATAATGGAAAGATTACTTTGATAGGGCCTGAGGAATGGTAGACCATGTAAGGCCTTGTATGTGACCAATGTAGATTCAATACCTTGCTTCCCATGTTGTCCCCCAGCATCACTAGGGAAAGTAATTCCTGAGTGTAGAGTCAGGAGTATCCCTTGAGTACAACTGGGTGTGTTCCACCCAAAGAAACCTAAACATTATTTTTAATATCACCCTTTATCTATCTGATTTTAAAATAGCATAGTTAAAAAACTATAAAGTATATTTAAAAGAAGCCATTTAAAAAACAATGTTTGGTAGTCATCTAATTTTCTCACTATGTATACAATTTATGGGACAATTAGTTCCTTATAGCTCAATGATGCACTGAATATATTTAATATTTTTTGTACTTGGTATGGTTTATGTTTAAGTAAAAAAAATATTCATCTACATTTCCACAAAACTATGCACCATAAGCAGTATAGGTTGTAGAGCATTAATACACCTTTAGCTATTAGAAAAAAAGATAATATAAAATTATTGTACTCAAGACTAAAAGTGCCATTAACAAAGATTAATTTTAAAGATAAAAGTATTAACTGCTAATCTACAGGAGACCTATGAGACCTTAAAGACACAGATAGCTAATGCCATTCTGCTTTAATAACTTTTTAATTGGGGGTTAATTATTTATTCATTAAATTGTTTATTCTTGTACTTCATCTGCAGTCTCTGGTGGCTCAGAGTGAAGGAATTTAAGCCCCCAGTTGCTTATAAACAACCTAGTAGACATTTTTATTGCATTTAAATTAGTTATGGTAGTAAAACATTCAAGTACAGACATGAAACCCATTCAGGTTTTATGAACTCACACTTATCTTCTAATTCAGAAATTTTAACCTTTAAACAATATCTTTAAAATCACTTATTAATTTTGTGCTTTTTTGAATTGAAATTGAATATACATACATATGAATATATATCAAAGTTTAAAAATTACATATGACAAATTTAAAACAAATGAACTAAAATGTTGTGGTGATTTTATTGAAGAATAATTTAGAATTTATTCTTTAAGGGTTAGAAAGGTACATAATATTTATAATTGGGATTTTCTATTAATTGAGCCCATAAATAAGTGAATAATACAAAATTTTTTACAACTACTTATTTAGGGCAAGGAATACAAAGCAACTCAACATGGTATCTGTCTGTGATATGTTCAGCACATCTGAAATATCCATTTCAAACATGGAAATATGTTTGAGGAATGTCAAGAGAAAAAGGAATAGAGTAAATAAAATAAAGACATAAAAAAGATGATTTAGAAATAGATGTGAAGTTGCACTGGTGATGGGTGGTGTTCTTAACATGACTGAAACCCAAATACAATCATGTATGTAATAATCAAGGTGTTTAAATAAAATATTAAAAAAGACATAGATGGGAAGTTAACACATCTTATTGTATTCCAGGATTATAATTTTATGGTTATTACTTAAAAATTGAGATTCAAAATTGAGAATTTTTGCAGAAATTATATACTATATACTCGAGTATAAACCAACCCATGTATAAACTGATCCCCCTAATTTTACCCTAAAATTGGAAAAATTTAGTGACTCGGGTATAAGCTGAGGTGGAAAATGTAGCAGTCACTGGAAAATGTCAAAAATAAAAATATATACTCAAAGCAATTACAATAATTGAGAAATCAGTAGGTTAAATGGTTTTTTATATTTATTGCTGAAGAAAAACTGTAAGCTAGCAACAATAACTTTAAAACTTAATAAAGTGCAGAAAACTGTAGCTTAACAGGTAATCAGTTTAAATCACAAAGGTTAAAATCCTTCAAAACTGAATTCCTCCTTCTCCTCATCTGTATGTCCAAACAGAGCTTCAACTGTATCTGATGTGAGGGTATCAGCATAGAGATTGTCATCATCACAGAGTTAGCAGATTGTCATCATCACTGCTGTAGGTCTCATTCAAAACCAGAATATTGTGGGTGAAATAGTTCAGTGGTATCCAGTTCAGTTCAACCTCCTACCTCTTTGACTCAGCTGTGACTTGTGGGCTAAGCTGAAGCACCACCCCCTCCAGCTGATGGCAGAAGGTGCCTGGAGACTATGTGGATTTGATTCAGTTTGCTTGCAATGAATCAAATAACCTTTATGACTGAGTATAAGCTGAGTTTGAGTTTTTTTGGCACAAATTTTTTTGCCAGAAAATCTCTGCTTATACTCTATTTTATAGTTATTTGTTTTCCATTTTAAAAATTAGCTTTGCATAGTAATAAAACATTGACTGACTAATGACCAAAGAAAAATAGTTCATGGCAATAAGAGTAACTAAAAATCCAAACTATAGATATAAAGGGATCTGAACTAAGGAAGTAGAATTTGGGTTGAACAGGTACAGGTAAATTTCAAGAAATTGTCCCTTCAACTAGAAATATGGTTAATGAAAATTTAAGTGTTGCTTTATACGATTAAGTACATAAGAGACAGGCAAGAAAATCAAAAGAGAGAGCACTTTCCTTGCATGTACTAACATATGAGTTTAACCGTTAACACTGGAGTGACTCCCTAAGCACCTGGCAAGTATATCCTTGGTGATCCATAAACACAATTTGTCAAGGATGCTGTTTAAGGTGTTTGTATTGAACATGTTTGACCCAGGTACTATCTCTGGCATCCCAAATGGTCCCCTGCCCACCACGTGATTACTGAGTACAAAGCCAAAGTATTCTGAGCACAGCTGATTAAACCCATATTTCCCCAAAATACTGTCAAGATTGTAATAGCAGAATGTGTTAAGGTCATTTATATTTAGTACCAGTGAATATAGTTCCACATTAAAAAATAATTATATTTAATAGATACACACATACATGTGTATGCACACAGAAACTTATTTCAATTCAAGATTGAGAATGGGAGATATGAGATGGATTGTGGGAATATTGGTGGAGAGTTTGACACTGGCAGTGGAAGTAGTATTGAAAAATTGTGTGCATAAAATTCCACTATGAAAAAATTTTGTATATCGTAGTACTTTAAAAAATTAAAATTTTAAAATTACCTTTGAGAATATCTGACATATATATTTTCTTGACTCCAACTCAGGCTTTACTCATATTGGGTTTATATTTGATCATGAAATCACATTTCCAGTTATTTCATTCTTTATTCTGGTTATCTTTAATATTTAAATATCTTGATATTTAAATTTTATTCTTGATATAATTTAACAAAATATAAAACAGTAATGATTTAAAATCCTCTTATAAATACAAATGAACTATTTTTTGTTATTTATATATTTTTATGTGAGGCATATAATGTTATGATGATTTATGAAGCATACATTTACATGTATAACCATATAGAAACTAAAGCACTTGAAAGTCTTCAGGAAATACATCTATTTGGGTTGTTTTAATAAGTTTAATAAAACAATAAGTTTATAAAATACTCATGTGTTTTTAAACTATTAATTTAATTCTTTATTTGGTAGTATTACCAATAAAATAATTAAAATAATCATATTTCATGTATCCATATAAATTTTTACTAGAGGAAATTTAAATGAATATTAAATATGATAGGCTTTGAATGAGTTGCTACAGTGAGAAGATCTATTTACTTTACATGTCTATCATTAATTCTGAAACTTATTCTCTAATTCAATCTAAATTAATAATTTAGTGGATGGTATGTCTATCAAATGAAATTCTAATCATGTTAAATAGAAAAAAATAGATGAATAAAAACTAAACTTTGATATTCATATTTAAAAGATACATGTTTACTCTGCTTTTATCTATTTTGCCACCTAAGTTACATGCTAAATATTCTCACTAGCTTATAGATAGTACTGTGTGCCGACAGAGTATCTGCCTTGCATACAGCTGTCCCAGATTCTATTCTCACCACCTCATGTGGTTCCCTAATTAGAACCTGGACTAACCAGAACACCACTCATTATCCATTCCACCAAAATCAAGGCAATAATGACAAAAATGTTAAATGTTACAAAATATACTTGAATAAATGCATCAGCTTCTACTTGAGCATATTACTAAAGCTAAATTTAATTAACAATTCTGTATTGATTTTATTCGATTCAAATAATACCACCTTAATCCAAACACAGATCTTTCCTCCATCATTTTATCTATGTTTCAGGGAAGACTTTCCCAAAGATACTTGGTTGTGGCTTAAGGAATATTCTCAGAAAACTTGTTCTGGGTGTGTAAACTAAAATATTTTGTAACCAGTAATGAGTGCTACTTGGTCCCAACAGTGCCTGGAGGCCACAAGTGTTATTCCCAGAAGAACTAAGCACTGCATATGTCTTTAGAGTCAAACTCATGCTCTTGTGCATTCCTGTTCTTTGGACTATTGACTACATCTAAAATTACTAAAATACTAAAGATGGTGGCATTGGTCATACAAATGCAGGTTGAAAGCAATGGATCCATGTGACAACTTGTCAATCTCTTGGCGCATTCATAATAAATGTCACTCAGAGTGACAAAGCCCCAAGGAAAGAACATTATTCATTGGGGAAAATCCACATACATGAATTCTATTCTTGTCTACTCTTTGCTTATATGCTGTTTTTTGTATGTTTTGTAGTTTTGGTGCACACCTGATGATGACACTCAAAGGTTACTTCTGACTCTGTGCCCAGAAATTACCCCTGGCTAGCTGGACCATATGGGAATATGGGGATCGAGCCCAGATTCGTCCTGGGTCAGGCATGTGCAAGGAAAATGCCCTACTGCTTTCCTATTGCTCCGGCCCGATGCTCACTATTTTTATACATTACTAATGGGATTTTTATGTCCTATGGTTGTCTTGTATGGGATTGTACTTGGATGACTAGAGTGCAATAATTAAATAGATTTTGAAACTCTAGAAGATGTGCTTGCAAATAAGTATCTTAGAGAATCTGCAAACATGATCCATATTGAAAATGAGAATGAGAATATTCAATGTACAATGTTAATTTTATTCTTTATAGAATTATTTATGTAATTTAATTATTATTTATAGACTTTATTATTTATAGAACTCAAATATCTATGTTTTTCTCTTGAATAATTATAGTTGGAGGAAAATTATAATTGATGCTGTGAGTTAATGGATGCCTGATAATTCTCAATATGCTTAGCACAATGCTTTCCAAACTCCTTTGAACAAAGTTCCATGAGAGGAAAAAACAGAGTGGTGCCAACTGTAATAGCTCTGACAAGAGCCACTGGGTACCTGTTTGGGGGAAGATTGTGAAAACAAAGGTAAGGAATGTAGAATGTAAACGCAGTATATCCACCCTACCTAACACAGGAGCACATGAAGAGGGATCTGGGAAAGGCTGGATTAAAGGAGTGCATTGTGTTGATTTGTCCTTTAAGGAAGGATTGATTGATAAGATCCTTTGACTGACCCAAAAGCTTCTGCATGTGGCCTACAAACCACAACTATTATTTCTTTCCCTTGTATCTTGTATCTACTATTATCTGTGGCTTAGAAAGAAACTGATATGCATTTTGTTTACCACGGAACTCGTTGCATCATGAATTTCAGAGAAATAAAGAAAGTATTTTTTTTCTGTATCAGATTAAGGCCAGTCATGTAATAAAACATATTAAAAAATGCGCCAGGTGGTGCATAGCAGAGCCAGCTACAGCAAATCACCTTCATGCTGCTACTCTCATCGGCAAATCCGCACCACCCATTTTGGGGCCCACTGAGCTTCCCTGCGACTGAACTGGTCTCTTGCAAGATGGTATTGCCAAAAGCAATAAAATAGATGATGCATCGATTTATAGAGGATATGGCAACACAGTTTTTATTTTACCCCAAAATACGTTTAAACTACTAAATTTTATTATTTTTTGAAGCCTGGATGTAGAATGCCTCCATCTTCAGGGGCAATTCTACATTCTGTTCTCCTGGTATTTTTTGAGGGACTATGTGATATGCCAGAGATTGATAACATGCAGGACAAATTATTTAACCTTTATTTTTTTCTCTAGACTGGTAGGGGTTTGTTGTTGTTGTTATTGTTGTTGTTGTTACTCCTGGCTATGTGCTCAGGTATCACCCTGATGGATGCTAAAGGAACTATATGAGGGGGAGGCAAAAATTAAATATGTGTTGAGTGCAGGTTGAGAATGTACTTTAGGGAGCCGGGTGGTGGCGCTGGAGGTAAGGTGCCTGCCTTGCCTGCACTAACCTAGAATGGACCGCGGTTCGATCCCCCAGTTCCCCATATGGTCCCCCGTGCCTGCCAGGAGCGACTTCTGAGCGAATAGTCAGGAGTAATCCCTGAGCGTCACTGGGTGAGGCCCAAAAACAAAAACCAAAAAAAAAAAAAAAAAGAGAGAGAATGTACTTTAAATACTTTACTCTCTGGCTATCATTTGTTTTTAGACTACAGTCACAATGGTCAGGGTTTATTCTTGTTTTTGCACTCAGGAAACAATCCTGTTGGTCTAGAGCAGTGGTCAGTAATCTTTTTTTTCAACTGAGCCAAATCTCGCCAAAACCATGATTGAAATTTCTTTTCAGAGCCACACAGGGCGCACATTGACAGAGGCTAGGAGCAGAGTCCTGACTCCTGGAGCGGCCTCCCGGGCACACAAAAGAGCCATATTAAAAGTGTAAAGGCCCACATGTGGCTCACAAGCCGCAGGTTGCCTACAACTGGTCTAGAAAAATTGTATATGATGCCAGGGATCAAATACAAGCATGTGAAGTCATGCTCCATAAACACTATCCTCTCTGATCATCATTATTTTATATTCTTTAAATGTGATAAATTATATGATAAATCTTATAATAGTAATGTTACATCTCTACTAAGTCTGTAACTTAAATTGAACAAATTTTAAATATAAATTGAAAATGATTTTTCAATTAAGTGGAATTGCTTTGCATTGATACAGTTGGTTGACATTTATTGTTAATTATAATTTATTATAAGCATATCATTCAGTATTTCCTAACATGCCTGCCAGACATAAATTCCAAAATTTAATCTGTCTCTGTTTCATATTCTCAACCTGGACTTGGAGTTCTATGGAACAACCTTGGTAGACAGTATGCAAAGCAAGCACTTCACCTACTGTGCTAACAATCTGGACCTAGACAAGTTTTAGCTGAACAAGTATAGAATATACATGATTATTTATAGATACGGGCATTTTATATGTATATCCTGTTCTATATATATTTTATGTAAAATAAATTATACAGATCTGGTCTGCAAATTAAGACTCCAA
>PVKC010014242.1:0-14880 GCA_004027635.1 Crocidura indochinensis
CATTCAGTCGTTTAAATATGTCGTTCCACTGTCTTCTTGCTTTAATTTTTCGAATGGGAGATCTGGTTTGATTCTTATGTCCCTTCCTTTGTACTTGAGGTTTTTTTCTCGCTTATTGCTTTAAGAGCTCATCGTTCTCTTTGTTTTTTGCCATTTGGATTACTATATGTCTTGGTGTTGTTTTTTTAGGGTCTATTTTCATTGGAAACTCTTTTCATTTCCTGGAATTGCATCTCAGCCTCTTTCCAGAGGGTTGGAAAGTTTTCTGTTATGATTTCCCTGACCACTTGTTCTTCCCCCTTTCCTGTTTCCTCCCCTCCTGGTATGCCTACAATTCTTAGACTATTTCTTTTGTCTTTGTTCATTGAGTACTGGACTTTCTGTTCCAGTGCTCTGCCTTTTATTTCCTTGTTGGCTTCCTGGTCATTTTTAGATTGCAGTTTTTCTTCGAGTTGCTCTATGCGCTTCTTCAACTGTGAGATTCTACTCGTGTGGCTTTGTACATTATTTTTTATTTCTTTAAATTCCCTTCGTATGGAGTCTCTCATATTCTGTAGCATTTCTTCTCTAAGTTGGTTGATTTTTTCATCCATGGTTTTCTGGTATTCGCTGGCTAGTGCTTCTTTCATTTCATTTACTATAATTTGCATTTGTTTTCTCATGGCTGTTTTTAAATCTTCCTCTCTTGGGTCTGTTCATTTTGGGGGACTTGGAAACTTGTTTGGATTTTTTCAACTTCTGCGGATATTAGGGTCTTCCTTGGTTTAACCATATTTCTTTCAATTCTTGTTGTAGCTCACTTTTGTCACCAGTCTAATTAGATATAGGTGTTTCTGGCCTGTTTTGGTGGTTTGCTTCCAATTTTTATGGGCTACTTATTATTAGAGGTTTTGGTGCTGAGTCTGAGCTGGTTTGGCTTATATGTTGGTAAGCTATCTTCAAGCGAACGCATTAGTGTTCGCGCGGTTCACAGGCTCGGTGCGGGTGGATAGGGCTTCCCCAACTCAGATGGGACAGGGCGACCAGGGAGTGGTTTCTAGCTCCCTTTGAGGACTCGACGCGGGTGGGCGGAGTCTCCCTACCTTAGGGGGGGCAGGGCAAAGTGGCCACACTAGCGTTCACGTGGTTCGCAGGCTTGGAGCGGGTGGACGGGGCTTCCCCAACTCAGGTGGGACAGGGCAACCAGAGAGTGATTTCTAGCTCCCTTTGCAGGCTCGGCGCGGGTGGGCAGAGTCTCCCTACCTTAGGGGAGGCAGGGCAAAGTGGCTGCGCTAGCGTTTGCATGGTTTGTAGGCTTGGCGCGGGTGAGCGGGCCATCTCAGTATAATTTTTTAAATGCATTTCTCCAAAGTCCAACTCTAGTTGGCTTAGTATCACTAACCACAATGCCAAATAATTTTGGTCAAAATACATATTTTAAATTTTCCCAACAATTTTGAGTTGTATATTGGCTCATCACTATTTTCACCTCTAATATCCTGCATATAAACTATATATCTCATATAATTCTCCATGAGAAGATATTAAATGTGTAATACATGACATATATATTTTCACTGTAGCAACAGTCAGTGGCAATGGACTATATCAGCTTAAAACAACAAAAGATTAATACTAATACTAATCATCCATCTTTATTTCAAGAGAAAATAAGCTTCCTTGAAATCTTATATCCTTTTATGCTGAACTAATATAAAGGGTTAAGTAATGTGATGCTGCAGTTAAAAGTATGAATAAAACTATACCAGCTACAGTTTTATAAAACCTAGTGTTTAATTTTTTAAAGAATGAAGACTAAAGGAAGAGTTTAAAGTAATACTCTTGGCATCAAAAAACAAACATCAATAAAAGGAAATATGAAGCTAATTAGAATAGTGAGTCTGGTCTACACAATGTAGAATTATTTCAAATATGGATGGTTTATAATTTCTATTCTCGTAAATGTTGATACATTGTGAGTGTTTCAAGTTATCTTCTGAGTTTTTCCTTGGAACATTATTTTATTTTTAATTAATTTTTATCCTTCATATTCCATTTTGAAACACTTAAGTCAAAAAAATGAAATGATCTTAACTTTATAACTTTACCAATGTTTTTCTTTTAGTGAAACTAAAGATACTTTGATATTCCTTTTTTCTTCCACTCTCTAGTTTACATTACTAAAAAATTAGTAGTCTTATGTTACAGAGGTGTTGCATAGTTTCAAATTATGGTAGACTTGCTCTTAAATTTCATTTCTCTACTTTATGTAACTTGGAAAACTGTGTGGAGAAATAAATTCCTCATTTGTAATGTAAGCATCATAACTTCTATACTGAGTACTGAAAAAGAGATGTTAAAGTCCTAAAAGTGAATAAATTATAGACTTATCAGTAAAATTATCAGACAAAATATTGTAGAACAAATATAATATGAATCTCACAATGATATAAAACGGGTAATAATTTACTTGTATAAGAAAATCTTTTCTTTGCTTGAATTCTTGATAATATTTTACTGCTCTGGTATGTGGCATACCTGACATGTGTTTTGGGAATTCAAACATACCACTCACTTATAAAATTGAATTTTCCTTTCCAAGAGATATATACCTTGCATTTTATAATTATATAATTATATAAGATGTGATACAAATAGTAATACAATTTCCATATGCAATGTTATAGTGATTCAATCTTAACTCATGTTTACAACCTTAAGTAGAGTTCAACCAGATGCTACTTTGCAGTTTTTTACCTCGTTGTGCTACCTCTCTGACCCTATATAGAAGTTCATAAATTTGTTTTCAATTCATGGAGTCCAATTTGTTTATTTTTATTTTTATATCTTTTGTCATTGAATTTAATTTTCTGAATACTCTCTGATATTAAACTCCTAGAGAGGATCATCAATGTTTTCTTCCATGCATTGCATGATTTTAAGCCCAATATCAAAGTTTTTAGTGCATTTTGAGTTAATTTTGTTTATGTTGTTAGAGACCGGTTTCTTTCTGCTTACCTACCTCTTCTTTCCTTCCTTCTTACCTACTTACTTCTTTCCTTCCTTCTTACTTACTTACTTCTTTCCTTCCTTCCTTCCTTCCTTAATTCGTCTCTTCCTTTCTTCATTCCTTCCTCCCCTTCTTTCTTTTCTTCCTTCCTTTTTTCTTCCTTCCTTTCTTCAATCCTTCCTTCTTTCCTCGCATGGGGCAGTTAAGTTTTCACAGTATAATTTATTAAAGAAGATTTCTTTTCTGGCTTATGAACTTGGTTACTATATCATAGATTAGATGTTTGTGTATCAATACATTTACTTCTGGTTTGTTTATGGTATTTCATTAACCTTTGTGATTCTTCCAATGCCATGATTAAATTTAGTGACTGCGATGTCTCAAATTCTGTTTGGTTTTGGGTCCAGAAGCAGAATTGCTAATAACTTACTTCTGACTCTGCACTCAGGAATCACTCCTGGTAGGCTCAGGAGGCCATTTGGGGTGCTGTAGATTAAAATCTAATCAGATACATCCATTATACCATCACTCTGGCCCAATAAATCTAAGTTTTACATTTCTCACAATAACGTAAGCTATTCATGGCCTTGCTTGTTTCATGAAATTAACAGAATAGTTATATTTTATTTAAGAAGATATAAAACATAAATGAATAAGTTTGGACACAGGAATATAGCTAAGTGGTAGAGTGATAAGGTGTTTTCCTTGCATGTATTATGCTATGGCTTCAGTCACCTGCACCAGGCCTAAAGTTTAAAGAAAAAGTAATTTTAATCTTAGCATTTTTAAGTATTTTTTAAATCATAGTTTAAGTCATAGGTACAATACTGCACACCAACGATAACCCTGAGCCCTTTGGTCCAGTCTTCTACCCCCTTCCCTGTTAATTCTCCTGCTGTTTGTTGATTGACAGTTTAAAGTTACCTCATTTAACCAAACCGCTTAGTCTAGATCTTCTATATGTGCTCTTGTGTTTACTTTAAGTCTAACACTGTTTCCCAGCCCCCCGTAGCCCTCCCTGTCCTGTAACTCTGAGGTCTATAATCTAGTTGTCCATATTCATGATTTGTTTCTCTATATACTACACATGAGTAAGATAAACCAATATTTACATATTTAAATAGTTTTTTATTGAGGCCAATGTGAATTATAAGTCTTTCACAGTTATGTTTAAGGTAGATAGTGCCAGTGAATTGGGACAATTCCCACCACCTGTGTTGTCTGACCACCACCAGCACCCCTGTTCCTAGCATACATCCCATATTTCAACACTTAGCCTCATGAACTGCTGGTGTAACAGGTTCCTATTGTGCATAACTTGCTGTGGTTTGGGTCTCTTGATTCCACTGTCATTGACTTTGGGTTGGTTATTAAGGTCTGATCATTTTTATTTCTACTCAACGTTCATGAGATTGCTTGCCCCTAATATCATCCACTTAGTTTTCTCAGTTTATTCAGCAAAACAAGATGGTTCAAGTTCTATAGATCTGTTGATAAGAAAAATAAAGAAAAAGAAAAGATAATAGAGGAACCTTTGTATAGAAACTGTGAACATATATTTAAGAGGAAAGAAAGAGAAAAAATCAAACAGAACAAAGTGAAACTAAACAAAATTAATTAAAAAAGGAATGGGGAGACTGGTGTGGTAAGTTGTTTTTGTTTTTTTAATAAGCACAGTAAGTACTGGTGACATTAAGAAGAAAATTTTCTTGGCCTAAGAGGCATAGGGTTGCTCTACCCTTGAAGTAAACTGTCATAGGATCTTCTGAAACATACTGTCATTGGATCATCCACAGATTCTATCCATGTTCATTGTTGAACACCGAGGACTTTTAAAGGTTCCAGGAATCAATCTGCTCAATTATGGCTGTCAAAATCAGTCTTCTCTAATTTGAGATCTTGATTTTTGCACAGATCCTAGGACAAAGTCTAGGATAGAGACTTTTTTAGGTTTCCAAAAGTTCTGTTCGGTCAGAGTTGCTACTGTCAGTTTTTCGTATTTAGTAATCTTAGTTTTTGCACAGATCAAAGAATGGAGTGTCTTCTGATTTTTATCTCACCATTAGTTGATGAAGTGATGCAATCTTCTTTTAGATCAAGTTGTTGCTATTTCCTCATAGTTAGGATGTCATATGAACAGGTCCTGGTGCAATTTGATATTAGGGACTATATTAGGAGCTCCCCAAAGGAAGTTTGATTCCTGGTGCTGTTGTGGGAAACTGTCAGTTCTAAGGGAAGGAGGAGGGACTGTATATATAGGGGCTATATACAATTTTAGCATGGATTGCTTACAATTTGGCTTTGGTACTAAAAGGGGAGTTCACTGTCTATAACATATGTGTACATAAATACAGACATTAGTGATCTTTTCTTAAATTGTTGTTAGAATGCTGACCCTGATAGGATGGGTCTGAGTTCTTAAGAAATAATTGAATTAAGTAAAAGTAAATAATTAGCTTAGATATTGATTAGCAGAAAGAGAAAGAGAAAACAAATAAAAAGAGAGAAGAGTATTGTCCACTGCTTCTTAGGTATTGTGGTTCCTTTCCTAGAGAGAAACTGACATCGTGGCTTTTATGTAACCAAGATTGAGTTCATGAAGAAGAAGAAGAATGATGAGAAGGAAATAAGTAAGGGTAAAAGAGTGAAAGGAAATAGTAATTTGCAAGGAAAAACGTGTTTATGAGTAGTGACTGTAACATAAGTCTGTGGTGCAGTGAGGTGTAAAATTAGAGTATCCAAACTTTGTTTTCAAGAATGACTGTTGACTAAGAAGTGAAAGGATTATTTTATAAGTGGAAAAATTAGGGCATTAAAAGATATTGTTAGTAATAACAGCAGCTAATAAGATGACTTCCCATCTTATTCTCCACCTGGTCATGTGGATAAATAACCTATAATGATTGACCTTTATAGGTAGAGGGTCATTATATACCTGTTCACTAAAATCCACTATTTCTATTGTTGCTGGGTTATTTATGGTATAATGGACAGTCGAGGCTTTGTGTTGCCCTCTTTCACTTGATTTGAACAATTCTCCTTGCTAAATGCGGACAACTACGGAACTTAGAGGTTCTACACATTAGACCATTATATTTGTTCATGGAGTATTATATGTATGTATGGTATATATTTTATATCCCTCAGATAAGTGCTATCTTTATATATCCTTCTTCTTCTGGATTACTTCATTCATCCATGTTCCTGCAAAATTTATAATTGTATCATTTCCAACTATGTGGTATTTCATTGTATATAGACACAAGATCTTAATGATCCACTCATCTATTTTTGGCCATCGAGGTTGATTCCAAATCTTGGTTATTGTGCCGATGCTGAGATAAATAGTGGAGTGCATGCATATTTTGGGATGAATGTCCTTCCATCTTGGGGATAGATATCCAGAAGGGCCATTACTGGGTCATATGGCAGCTCAATTCTGAGTTACTGAACACAATCCATACTTTTTTCTATAGGGGTTAGACCAGGCAGCATTCCACCAGAAGTGGATGAGAGTTCCTTTCTTCCCATATCCCTGCCAACAAAGATTGGTACTGTTATTTTTTTAATCTGTGTCATTCTCACTAGTGTAAGGTGGTTTTTTTCTTTATTTGGATTTTCCTAATTGTGAATGATGGTGAGCATGTTTTCATGTGTTTATTGGCCATCTTTTTGGTCTTCTTCAGAGAAGTGTTTATTCATTTCTTCTCCCCATTTCTCTATGGCTTTTTAGATGTTTTGGAGCTCACTTTTCTGAGTGTTTTGTATATCCTTGATATCAATCCTTTATCTGCTATGCTGAGTGAAAAAATTTTACCATTCCATTAACAGTCTTCTAGCTTTGACCAGGGATATTTTTGTCATACAGAAACGTTTTAGTTTCACATAGTACCATTTATTTAGGTTTGATGCTAAAATTCTTGCCAATGGCATTCTATTGTTGAAGACATTTTTTGATATATAGGTCTTGAAGTATTCTGCCTATTATTTTCTCAATTAACTTTATAGATTTGAGTCTAATTTCAAGGTGGTTCATCCATATTTATTTTATTTTTGTGTAAAATGTGAGGTAGGGAACAATCTTTTTTCTTACAGTTGGTTATCCAATTATTTCAACACAAGACTGTCTTTGTTCCATTTCAGGTTCTTGACTTTTTTTATCAAATATTAGATGACCATATATATTTTGGGCTATATCACTAAATAGTCTATTCTAACCCACTGGTCTGAGACTCTGTCATTGTTCCAGTATCATGCTGTATTGATCAATATGGTTTTATAGTAAAGCTTCAGGTTAGGTAAAGAGATGCCATGCAGCTTCTTATTTTTCAGTATGTATTTAGATAATCTGGGTCTTTTTGTGTTCCATATAAATTTTATAATTGATTGTTCTAAGCCCTTAAAAATGATGTCCGAATTTGAATAGGAATTGCATTGAACCTATTTAGAAGTTTAGGTAAGATAGTTTTGATTATGTTGATTCTACCTACCCATGAGCATGGGATTTTCTTTCAATTTCTTAGGTCCTATTCAATTTATTTCTGGAGTGTTTTGAAGTTTTATTGGTATAGATCCTTTAGTTCTCTTGTAAGGTGGATTCCTAAGAATTTGATATTATGGATACTATTTTAAATGGAATTGACTCCTTGATCTCTTTCTCCTCTACTTTGCTGTTTGTATAGAGGAATGCTACTATCTTTTGCTTACTGACTTTGTAGTCAGCCACTTTGCTCTATTAGTTAATTGTTTCTAGGATTTTTACTGTGAACTCTTTAGGGTTTTCAATGTATATCATCAGATCATCTGTAAAAAGAGATAGTTTGACTTCCTCTTTCCCTATTTGGATTCTTTTGAACCCCTTCTCTTGTCTGTTTGCTAGTGGTAGGCCTTCTAAAACTATGTTGAATAAGAGGAGAGAGTGGACACACTTGCCTAGTTCCTGATCTTAGTGGAAATGCTTTCAGCTTTTTGCCACTAAGGATATTATTGGCAATAGGCTTTTTATAAATAGCCATAACTATTTTGAGGAAGGTTCCTTCCAGCCCTATTTCGCTGAGTGTTTTCATCATGAACGGGTGTAGGATCTTGTCTAACGCCTTCTCTGTATCGATTGATATAATCAAGTGGTTTTTGTTTTTCTTGTGGTGTATGATGTTGACTGATTTGCACACACTGAATGATCCTTACATCCCTTGGATAAACACGACTTGATCATGGTCTATAATCTTTTATATGTGTTGTTGGTTTCAGTTTTCTAAGATTTTGTTAAGGATTGTTGCATCTATTTTCATTAGTGACATAGTCTGTAGTTTTCTTTCTTGCACTGTCTTTGCCATCTTTGGAACCAATGTGATGTCAGCCTCATAAAAGAATTTGGGAGAATTCCTGTCTTTTCAATGTTTTGAAAGGGCCTGAAGATAATGGTAATGTTTATTTTCCGAATGCTTTATAGAATTCATCTGTAAAATCATCGGGACCTGAACTTTTGTTTTGGGGGAGTTTCTTTTTTTTTTTTTTTTTTTTTTTGGTTTTTGGGCCACACCCAGTGACGCTCAGGGGTTACTCCTGGCTATGCACTCAGAAGTCGCTCCTGGCAGGCACAGGGGACCATATGGGAACCGGGGGATTGAACCGTGGTCCATCCTAGGCAAGGCAGCAGGCACCTTACCTCCTGCGCCATCTCCCGGCTCCCTGGGGGAGTTTCTTAACTATTGATTCATCAAGTCTCAGAAGAAGATGTTGCTGCAGAAATCTGTTATTTTCTTCTGGGTTCTCTAACTTAGGTAGAGTTGCTCATAATAAGTTCCTCATGGTGTATTGGACCACTTGGGGGTTCTGTTGCAATCACTCCCATTTCATTTGTGATCTTATTTATTTGGATGTTTTCTCCTTTTGTGCTGAGTCTTGCTAGAGCTTTGTCTATCTTGTTTATTCTTTTGAAAAACCAACTCCTGGTCTTATTGATTAGTTGTATCACTTTCTTAGCTTCTATTTATTTCTGCTCTGGTTTTTATCATTTCTTGTCTTCTGGCTGTGTTTGCATTTCTTTGATGCTATTTTTCTAGATCCTTAAGGTGTCCCTTTAAACTGTATTTTTGTCATTTTCCTCTTTCCAAATATAGGCCTCTATTGCTATGTGTTTCCCCCTAATTACTTCTTTTGCTGTGTCCCACAGATTTTGACAGTTTGTCTCCTCATTATCATTCATATCAAGGAATCTTTTTATATCCTCCTTGATTTATTCTTTGATCCAGTTGTTGTTGAGCAGATTGTTGTTTAATCTCTAGGTGTTGGATTTTTTTCCACAGCTTCTTTTTACATTCAATCTTGATATCTGTTGCACAGTGATCTTATAGGGTACTTCTAATAATTTTTATATTTCTGACATTTTGCAAGTTAGATTTATATCCTAAGTTTTGGTCTATTCTACAGAAGGTTCCATTTGCACTTGAGAAGAATGTGTATTCTGCTTTAAGTTATTGGAGGGCCCTATTTAAGTCCATTAGTCCTACTTCTAGTTTCTCTTTTAGGGCTCTTATGTCTTTGCTAATTTTCTTCCCAGTGGATCTGTGTAGTGGTGATAATTATGTGTTAAAGTCTCTTACTACTATCACATTTCCTTCCATATGTTTCTCCAGGTTTGTGAGCAAATGCTTTACATATTTTGCTGGCTCTGCATTTGGTGTATAAATGCTGGCCAGAGTTAGTACTTCTTGATATATTGTTTTCCTGAGAATTACGTAGTGACCTTCTTTGTTCCTGGTATTTTATTGAGGTTGAATGTGATTTTGACTGGTATAAGAATGGCTGTCCCTGCTTTTTTTATTTTCCATTGGCTTGAACAATTAATTTCGATCCATTTATTCTTAGCCTGTGTCTATCCTGTACTTTCAGATGTGTTTCTTTCAGGCAACAGAAGTCTGGCTTTTGTTTTCTATTCCAATCCTCTACTATGTATCTTTTAATGGAAAAATTTAATCTATTGACATTTGAGGAAAGTATTGTCAGAGAGGGCTATTGTGCTTTTGTATTATGTAGGGTAGCTGTTGTTACAATTGGGTTTTTGAGTTGTGTAACACACCACTAAGTTGTTCATTTAGATTTAATTTGGTTAGCTTGAATAGTGTGAGTTCTTTTTTATTCGGGTATGTTTTTAGTCCTCTCTCCCATATGAATGTGAGTTTTGCAGGGTAGTGGACTCTAGTTTGGAAGTTTATTTCATTCTGTAATTTACTGTCTTCCTGCTTGAATTGTTTAAAATGGGAGGTCGGGTTTGATTATTATGTTCCTTTCTTTTACTTGAGCATTTTTTCTCTCTTATTGTTTTATTGAGCTCATCTTCCTCTTTGTTTTACATTATTTGGATTACTATATGTTTTAGTGTTGGTTTATTAGGTTCTATTTTATTAAGGACACTTTTTGCTCTTTGGATTTTTCACTGGAGTCTCTTTCCAGAGGGTGGGAAAGTTTTCTGCTATTATTTCCCTTACCACTTGTTCTTCTCCTTGCCCTATTTCCTCCCCTTCCAGTATTCCTACAATCTGTAGATTATTTATTTTGTGTTTGTTCATTACATACCTAACTTTATTCCTATGCTTTACTTCATATTTCCTTATTGAGTCCTTTGCCATTATTGATTTCGAGGGTTTTTTTATCAAGTTCTTCTATGCGAATCTCCAGTTGTATAACTCTGATATTATGGATTGCTAAGGCGTTTTTTATTTCCTTTAATTCCGTTTTTATAAATCTTTTCTCATGTTCTGTAAATGTTGTGATTTGAATTGGTTGATTTGTTCATCTGTGGATTCCTTTAACTCCCTGGCTAGTGATTTCTTGATTTCTATTTCCATGACTCTCATTGACATATCTAGGTCCTTATCCATTCGTCTTCTGCGTTTGACTGGGCGTGGAATCTTGCTAGGATTTCTATTTATGTCACTGGCTGCTAGTGTCTTCCTTAGTTGGCCCATTTTTATTTGCATTTAATGGCTTAGATTATTTTGACCTGGGGTCTCAGCCCTCATTTGTCACCTGTGGCTTGAGGCTGGGTTCCTCTCAGGAGTGCGTCCCTAATCGGGTATGATTCTGGCAGTCACGGAGGTTTGGCCATGCCCACAGGTTTCGTACCCTCGCACTGCCTGCACAAAGGTGTGGGCCCCTCTCTGATCCTCAGCCCTTATGCATGGTAAATAACTGTGACCTCCCTGGTCAGAGCCAGTCCTCCCTCCTGTTACCTGCGTCAAGGTGCTGGATCCTACATCTTCTGTTGTGGCAACTAGAGTCTCCTGGATAAGCTTCTTAGGGTTGGGCAGACATGGTCCTGGCAAAAAACATTTTGGTAGAGAAAAAATAGTATGTACAAGTATCTGAAACACTGCCCAGTGTCTCCACCTCTCTCCCCTTCACTGCCTGCTTCTAACCTGCCTGAGGGGGCCCCAGCCACCATAGATGGTGGGGAAGCTGAAAGAATCAATAGAACCTATGTCTTTTGGGAACACAACTGCTATTTTTCACTAGCATTCTTCCAGACCAGGTACATTAGCAGCTTTATTACCCTCTCTTCTTTCATGAAATCAAACTGCACAGTCTGTAGAAAGACCAGTAAAATAGTCTTAAACCCTCAAACCCTACTCTCAGGGTCCCGAGATCAGCAGGGGGTGGTAGGCAAGGGATTTCCAGGTCATTCCACAAATTCAGCACATGTAAAACAGCCTCCAACCATCTCCAACTACATCTTACACAATTAGACCATTTTAAACACCCTGAAACTCTGACACTCCATTCCATAGATGAACAATTTAACCAACTCAAAGAACTCTACCAGAATATTAAAGAATCCATAAAAATCTAACTAGGAGAACAAAAACGAAACTATTAGACAATAATAGCAGAATTATACACATAGAAAATTGTATGGATAAACTTGAAAACAGAATACAAGCCAAAATCAATTTTAAAAAAGCC
Source organism: Crocidura indochinensis (assembly GCA_004027635.1). NCBI lineage: Eukaryota > Metazoa > Chordata > Mammalia > Eulipotyphla > Soricidae > Crocidura > Crocidura indochinensis. The sequence continues at coordinate 11,954 of PVKC010014242.1, forward strand.
AATAAAATGAGAGACAAAATATTGGTAGAAATGTACAAAACTTAAAGAACAAACAGAAAAGAAATAATATAATACTAATAGAAACACCAGAAGGGGAGTAAAAGGGATAGGAGAAAAAAAGTAGTAAGGGAAATAAAAGAATTTTCCGAACACTGGAAAGAGGCACCTGTAGAAAATTCTAATTTACATGGTAGGGTGTGTTGAAAACATTCTGACACAAAAAAGATCTCTCAATATTTGCACTAAAATTTCACTGGAAATGAACTACACAGAGATCAATTACACAAACCAAATCTCCAATTGTAACAACAACCAACCTACACAGTATAATTGCACAACCCTCATTGTTAAAAAAAAATCTTAAAATGTAGGAGGGCTAGGAAGGCCTCCCAAAAAAGCTGCCTCCTGGAGCTGCTCAGGCTGAGAAGCCAAGAAAGACTGCGTGAGTAAGGACAGGTTGTGAGAGTCGCCAAATAGGAAGCCTATCCCTTTGCAGAAGATCTGCCCTGCTGTGCTCTTGAGGACTGAGAGAACTTGAAGTGACATTTTGGCTTTGCTTGTGTGTCCGAGACCAAACCGTAATATGGAATTCACCAGGACAAGTCAGTCTTGTGTGGCCACAGTACATAACCTAAGGCATTGGCTAGCCCCAGAGCCCTAAGAAATGTCACAGTTTCCTATCAGGCATACATTCCAGGAAGCTTGTAACATCCTTGAAACTTCACTAACCCTGAGGTGTTCCTGTGCTCCTTATGTAAAGATTGCATGTAAAGATTACCCATAAGATGACTTCTGCAATGCAGGCTGTTTCATACTGCTCTCTCTCTCCACCCCCTGTAAAATCGTGCTTAAAAGGAGACTGTACTGATCAATAAACCAGAGCCTTGACAGGCCTCGTGTTGCTTGCCCCCATTTTTCTCCCCATTCTCTTTTCAGGCTGGGACCCCTCTATATCCGCGAAATAGCCTGTCCTCAGGCCAGGACACTTGTGTCTCTTTTCTGATTCCCTGAAGCTCTCCTCAGAGGGCTTGGAAGAGCCAATGCCTTCTGGAACTGCTCAGGCCAAGAAGCCAAGAAAGACCGAGTGAGTAAGGACTGGCTGTGGAGGTAGCCAGAGAGCTGATTCCTTTGTCTGTGTAGGATCTGCCTTGTTGTGCCCTTGATGACTGTGATAACTTGAAGGTACCCGTTGGCCTTGTTTGTGTCTCTTTTCTAATTCCTCGAGGCTCTCCTCAGAGGGCTAGGAAGCCCCCCCCCCCCAAAAAAAAACTGACTCTGAGAAACTGCAGAAGAGCATGGCTGCTCCACTTCACTTCCTGGCCATGCACTCTTTCTAACCATTGAACCCCACCACAACATGCAGAAAACAATCACACTACAAGCATGACAATGGGGAAACCCTGAAGGCAAACACCATGCACAGAGAATGAAGGTGATAGCTCTGATGACCCAAAAAAAATTCCAACCATTTGATTAATCTCTCATAAGGAGTTTAAAATAGAAATATGGAGGATGCTTGTAGAACTCAAAGAAGGCATAGATTCATCTGAACAGACCACAAAGATAGAAATCATAGAAATCGCCAGAGACATAGCATGGAGGTAAGGGAATTGTCTTGCATGAAGAAGGTCAGTGGTTTAAATCCCAGCATCCCATATGGTCCCCTGAACCTGCCAAGACCTATTTCTGAGCATAGAGCCAGGAGTAACCCCTGGGAAATGCGGGTATGACCCAAAAACCAAAGAAAGAAAAAAATCAGAAAACTGCATATTGAAATGACAGATCTGAAAAACACGGTAGGTCAACTAAAAATCTCAGTGGATGACCTCTCCAGCAGGGTAACAGCTGCTGAGGACAGAATCAGTGAACTAGAAGATAAAATGCAGAACAACTCCATAGACAGAAGAGATTGGAAAAGAACCTTAAGAAAAACGATCAGACAATAAAAAAAGTACTCAAGAAATGTGAACAGTTGAAAGTAGAAGTCTTTGATAAACTCAACAGAAACAACATAAGAATCATTGCAGTTCCAGAGGCACAGGTAGGATATCCCCAGGAAGAATTCACGTCAAAGACATCATCACAGAGATACTCCGAGAGCTAAAGACTGTATGCAATTCAATTTCGCATGCCCAAGGACTACCAGCTAAAAGAGTCTCAAAGAAAAACACCCCAAGACACATCGTACTTACAATGACAAATCCCAAAAATAGAGATAGAATACTGAAAGCAGCAAGATCAAAAAGGGAAATTGCATTCAAAGGAGCATCCTTAAGACTTACAGCATATATGTCACAAGGAAACTTCAAGGCCAGAAGACAGTGGTGGAATATTGTGACAAGACTGAATGAAATGAATGATTCACTTAGAATACTGCACCGAGACCTACTCACCTTCAGGTTTGAAGGAAGGATGAATAGCTTCATGATAAGCAACAACTCAAAAAATTCAGAGATGCAAAACCAGCCTTAAAGACAAAACTGGAAGATATGCATAAAGAAAAGACAGACCAACAAACACACCAAACTTGCACATAAAGATAACATTAAATATTATGACAATAATCTTCCTCAATGTCAGTTGAATAAATGCACTAATTAAAAGAAACATCATGGCAAAATGGGTCAAAAAGATGAACCCAAGCTTCTGCTACCTACAAGAAATACACCTGAATAATCAGAACAAACATAGACTCAAAATCAAAGACTGGAGTAAAATCATCCAAGCAAACAACACCCTTAAAAAATGGAGTGGCCATATTAATATCGGATAACACAAACTTTAGACTCAGAAAAGTTGTAAGGGTCAAAGATGGACAATTTTTACTAATCAAGGGATATATGCAACAGAAAGAAATCATACTACTAAACATATATGCATCCAATGAGACACCAGCAGATTATCTAGTATAATTATTGATAAATCTG